>BRDA01000885.1:36433-59675 GCA_036984385.1 Crenuchus spilurus | reverse complement strand
TAGCTGCTGCTTTTTGTAAGTAAACATGCTATCAGTATGAGGCCAATGGTGTTCCTCCTCGTCTGCATTGCCGACCGCTGATTCGGACATTTTTCTTCCGTTTGCTACGACTCTAAGGCCTTGTCCACACGTAGCCGGATATTTGAATAAACGCATATATTTTTATGCGTTTGGGCTTTTCGTCCACATGCAAACGCAGTTTTACACCACCAAAAACGAATGATTATGAAAACTCCGGCCAAAGTGGAGATTCTGAAAAACTCAGTTTTTGCGTTTGCGTGTGTTCGTATGAAAACGGCGTTTTAGAGTCCAGAACATCACAATCTGCGACAAATGATGCTGTGACGTCATATGCGCGACCACTGTAATTGACTGCCTTGTTGTGGAAGGATGAACGCCAGCAAATAATTTTTCATTTTTATGTTAATTCAAACACTCTTTGCGTGTTTGTTTTTACAAGTTCAGCTTCTCCAACACGTGGAGGAGCAAAGGAGAAGTTTGTTACTTACTTTTTTGTTTTGAAGGATTCTGATTGGCTGACATGGGCGTTAGCTTTGTGTTACACTGCCATCTATGCGCTTGGCGTCTTAATGACAACACTCTACGACGTATTTATGCGGATTCATGTGGATGAAAACTTTCCTTAAAACGATCTCGTGTGTATGATATCATTTTTGAAAACGATGTAGGGGAGATATTCGTTTTTAGAAATACCCGGCTACGTGTGGACTAGGCCTAAAGCTAATCCGTCCCGCTTCTGAGATTGAGTATGGTCACGTGATGCGACTGCATGACTACATTTGATTGGTGAAACATAGTCACATGGTAGAGCCTTTGGAAGTCAGTCGCTCTCTCTGTTAAAACGCGAGGGGGATAAAAATAATGACGCGTAGAATACATAAGAGGTAAAAAGAAAAGTAACGAGCTTATTGTAGCCTAATGTAGGGGAGTAAGAGTACAGTTTCTTCTTTACAAATCTACTCGAGTAAAAGTAAAAAGTATAGTTATATTAGGGTGACCATATTTTCATTTGGGAAAACCAGGACACCTTGGGGGGGGGCTTGCACTCGCTTAACATAGGCCCATGTAAACCTACAATAACATATTTACAGTTGGTTTATTAAAAATGCTTTTCAGTAAAACTCAACGACAAAAATTCCAATAACATGATAATTTTATTCAAAATGCATTTATTCAAAATGCTTAAGTTAACATTTCCTGTAATGAATGAATAGCACAATGAAATAAATAATGTCTCATCTAAACATCCCTCACTTAACAACAAAAGTTAACAATAACTCTCAACTCCAAATAACACGATACTCAGTTACCCTCAGTAACGAACGAAATATTGTTCTGTAGGCTTTTGGAAAAAAATAAATTAACAAATGACACACAATAACACACTGTGCACAAGGCTTCCCATTTGTCTCGACCCGGTCTGAAAGCGGGGAAACTCTTTTGTAAATCGTCGGTAAACATACACTTGCGCTTCGGCATGTTGCTTGCGTACTGACAGTCACGCTGCCCTCAGAACAGGGCTGCGCTCAGGGATTACGTCACACGCAGCGCCGTGAGCAGTGCCCTAGTGCCTGTAAATTTACATTTTAATGGGCCAATGAAGATAATTTAAAAACCAGGACATTTCCTCACTTACCCGGGATGCCCGGGACAGGACGTGAAATACGGACATGTCCCGGGAAATACGGACGTTTGGTCACCCTAGTTATATAAAACTACTCCTAGAAGTATATTTTTTTCAAAAACTTACTCAAGTAAATGTAACGGAGTAAATGTAACTCGTTACTACCCACCTCTGATTGAGAGTGATTCACATCAGACATCCCAAGAATATTGCTGAACTGAAAGTTTTGTTAAGAGGAATGGTCAAAATGGTCTGACCATTGTGCAGATCTGATCTGTAACTACAGGTTATTGCTGCCAAAGGAGGGTCAAACAGTTATTAAATGCAAAGATTCACAAACTTTTCCCAGCCTGCATTGTGAATGTTTACATGATACTTGAACAGCAAGGCTTTTAGAGATACATTTGTAACCCTTTCCAGCTTCATGCAAGTCAACAATTCTTGAACGTAGAGCTCTTTTCTGTAAGGCATGGTTCTCATCAGGCGATGCTTCTTGAGAACAGTATACTCAAAACTGGTGTCTGTGTTTTATAGAGTAGGGTAGGTTTAACCAACACATTCAATCTCATCACATTGATTAGCTCCAGGTTGGCTGATTCCTGGTCATTAGCCTAAAGATTTTTATATTTTTCCACCCTGCACTGTAAATGTTTACAAGTTGTGTTCAATGAAAACATGATAGCATATTTTTGGTGTGGTATAAGTTTAAGCAGACTGTTTTTGTCTATTTTTGTTACTTAGATAAAGATCAGAAAACATTTAAGGACCAATTTTTGCAGAAATCCAAGTAATCCCAAAGGGTTCGCATACTTTTTCTTGCAACTGTATTCCATGTAGTGCTACAAAACATTGCTGATTTGGATTCAGACAAGAAAATTTTGCATTTCTAGTGACCTACCATACCTTTACCGATCACACTGTGTTCAATTCAATGCCTTCTACAGTAAGATATAGTGACTCAAATGTACTCTACCAAATGGTTGAGCAGAATGTTAAAGGGTTAAAGAAATACATTAGAATTTATCTGAAGCAATTACCCATGACTTCAACCAAGGCAAGGCTCAAGTGGCTCATGGGGCCCATTGAGTGTGTTTTAAGTCAACAGGTTTTGTGTTGTTTAGCTAAATATACAGACATATTTCTCAATCATTCTCTGTGGTAACAGTTTGTGACACCTTTAAATGTGTCTGTCTGGTTTTAAAGTTTTTGTACAGCCAGACTGCTATATAAAAATGAAAGCCTGAAAGGTTGGATCAATATGTGATGAACTTATGCTTATATAAATGCATATAGCTGTACCACTGTCCACAGTGTTTTGATAGCATAACAGTTGAGTTGTATACACAAATGATCATTTTAATGGCCTGATGAAACCACTTGTAGGAGATAAAATGGCTGATAAGATGGTAATTGGGCATTTCAGTAAGGCTGTTTCAGATGAAAGGGTGCAATATGTCCTCTGTGCTGGTCTTGAGACTTTAAGAAGTGTGTGTTCTCTGTTCACCTATGAGAAATAGTCCACTCATTTCAGACATCATCTAAAAGCATGCATCAGGCAACATGATAAAAGTACTAGTATGAGCTGTTATGTAAAAATACTGCATTCTGTTCTGCGATTTCATGCACTGAGCTCGCCACTTGGCATGCATCTCAGATTCATATAGAGGACTCTTCAAATAATCACTGAATGTCAGTAATGTGAAGAAATGCATTTCTTTGAAGTATCAATTTTGACTTGTTCTATGTGGATGCCTTCTGTTTTCTTTACCAATACAGTGAAACCTCGGTTTTTATCATTAATCCTTTCTAAAGTGCTTGACGATAACAAATGGAATGATAACTGAAGCAATATTTCCAATAAGAAATAATGTTAATCCAATTATTCTGTTCCAGATACTCCAAAATATTAACTATATATATATATAATAACAACTACAGTTTTACATTCAACACAATGAGAAATAAATACAAAAGACTAATGAAATTGATAAATGAACATTTAACATCACTCTTACGGGTTTATGCTCTGTTTAAGAGCATGCCAGTGTGGTCCAGGTGTCAGCCGTTGTTTTTTACACCCGTTCTTGGTGTTCTTGTACACTATTTGTTTTCACCCCTGTTTTCAGACTGCGCGCTGTTGCTTTAGTGTGATATGTTTTAGTTTGTTTTGAACGTTATCAACGAGAAACAAAGCCAGAATGAACAATGGACATGTGGGTGAGTGATGAACCTGTGAGTGGATGTTTTTTTTTTTTTGTGCAAAATTAACAGCAAGTCATGTGGGCACACCGACAAAAACTGGGCTGATGAATGATAACTGGAACAAAATTCCAAAGTCGACGATAACCAAATTTTTATGGTAACCAGGGCAAACGATAACCGAGATTCCACTGTATCAAAAACCCTTAACCCTGTTTTACTACAAAATACAACTTTGATTAGTTTCTATGTTCCTGAGTATTTTCAAATTATATGTTTACTTCTACTCAAGTGTATTTTTCAGAAACATAATCCATGTTTTACTTTTTAATCCATTGCATTTTAGTCATTAACAATTACACACTAATTTTCTGCAGTGTGTATCATGGCGTGACATTACATTGAGAAAAAAAAACTGCCATTCTGTTAATTATACGTCTGATTGCATTGTTTGAGCAATCAACAGTCCAGCACATTCATATCATACATCATTCTGTCCCTCCTCCAGATTTAGTCTCAGTGCATTACAACACGTAAATGATTTTATCATATTTTGTTTACAGTATTGCTGAAAATATTGCTGGAGTGTTACCCCTTTTGTTACAGCATCTGTACTAGATTTTAAGCTGTTGTTTATAATAGCAATCTATAATATACTGTATATAATAACAATAACAACTTAAATTACAAGTCTGTAATTTAATGGTTTGTAGTTTGGTTGTTGTATTAATGTGGACATTAATAACATTGGCACTGTGGGGTTTTCTATATACACTCCTGCTGCATCTAAATGGTTCTAAATAATCTATGAGACAACATTTTTTTAAAAATCAGTAGTCAACAAGTACTGTTCTGGTTGTGGATCTTCAAGAACCAGACTTTCTGAGTATGAGGGGTTATAAACACATCATTGGCATAAAAGAGGAAGTCTTGGTTGACAGTGAAGTAGGTTGAAGGGTGGAAAAAAGCATCATTTTCTAAAGGCCTATTTTGAACTTCAGTCAAGCGTCAATAATGGATGTCACACAATGGGATTCGTCTAAAAAAGACGTCATTAACATTATGGCTCCTATAGAGACACTTTATCTGAACACAGATGTTTAAATGACATGTTTTGGATCTTTGCTTGCTGGATATAGGATGGCGGATTAAGGATGTACATGTGTGTGAATGTGAGCGCCTAGAAGGTGACGAGATGCAGAGTTTCGTCGTCATAACAGCAGGAAGTCATTTAACATACGGCCACATGGAGCTTACAGCTTTTTCCGAAGAAAATGTGTAGGAGTGCTCTGTGTGTGTGTGTGTGTGTGTGTGTGTATCTATATGTTTGTGTTTCAGAAATCAGATTTCTTCTTCATGACTGTCAGTGTATCACTCAACACAATCTGATAACATTGCTGGAAGGTCTTGTTCAGTAATGTGTTTAAGTATTCGTTACTAGGAAATTTAAGGCTGTTCAGACTACATCACTATAAGGTTGTGTCTGTGTGTGTGTGTGTGTGTGTGTCTGTGTGTGTGTGTATGTGTGTGTGTGTGTGTGTGTGTGTGGAGGATGGCTCATTTGAATAGTTGCTATGGATACCAAGCGCTGCTAAACTGAAAGGCAAAAGCAAATGGCACATCTCTCTGCCTCTTTTCCTTTCTTCTGTCATCCTCCAGCACTTTTTCTCTTTTTCCTGTCCTTCATTTTGTCACTTTCCATCTGCTGCAACTGTCACTTCTTTTTTTCTTTCATTCACTACCCATTTTTTCTTTTTATTTGTACCTGCATTCAACTAATTATTTCAATTCTTTCACAGCTCCCTCAACTCTATTTTTCTTTTTTAAAACTCTTTTTTACTCTTGCTCTCGGTTTCATCTCATTTTTCGCCTTTTTACGCTTTACATGTCCTTATAATCTTTTCTAGCACCCCCTTGCTTTCTCCCTGTCTCTCTTTCTCTCCCTCCCTTCTTGCGTTCTTTTCCTCCCACTCATTCTCCTCCTCCCTTTCTCCAGTCGTTCATCTCAACAGAACTGAGCGCATTCACAATTAGCATGTGTACCTGCAATTAGCGCTGACAAACCTCCAATAATTAGCCCTGTAAGAGCTGCCTTTCTTTCAGAGTAATCCCTCCACTTTTTCTTCTTCCCTCCTCTCTCCATCCCTTGCTTCTTCCTTGTTCCCCAGAGCACTCGTCATGTTTTTTTGCTAGTGCCTGGATCATGTTATTCTCCTTAATGCCACAGTGTCAGCCCCTTAAGAGAAACACTATCAGAAAAACAGATAATGTCAGCACAGACATTAGAAGTGTGACCACACAAGTGTTTCCTGATATGATAAGTTGACATTTTTTGTGTTTTGTTATCTCCCAACCTGCAATTAAAATAGATTATTTGAGGGTTTGCATTATTCCATTTACAAAATAACAGAAAACGTCAGTGTGCAAAACAATTCACCCCCGTCTGTAGTTTGTAGAGCCTCTGTTTGTGGCAATTACAGCTATAAGTCACTTTGGATAAGTCTCTATGAGCTTGCCACATCTTGCCACTGGGATTTTTGCTCATTCCTCCAGGCAAAACTGCTCCATTTAGATAGTTTCCGCTGGTCTGAACACAGATTCTCAATTGGATTAAGGTCTGGGCTTTGACTAGGCCATTCCAATACATTTACATATTTCCCCTTAAACCACTCAAGTGTTGCTTTAGCACTGTGTTTTTGGTCATTGTCCTGTTGGAAGGTGAACCTCTGTCCCAATCTCAAATCACTGACAGACTATTTTGACTATTTTGTTCAGATACATCACATACAATTCAGATTAAAAAACATTTAAATACAGGTTGTAATGTAACATAATAGGCAAAAAGCCAAAGGGGGTGAACACAACAGCTAGTTTTCATTGAAGCACACCATGTAAAAGGTTCTGTTTTAGGAGAGTTTTAACTAAACAGTGGAAACCATTCCATTGATTTTTATTACTATATATGGGCCAGTGCAGCAGACTCATGGTTAATAGTCATAATATTCTATAATATACATGGTCATATTACTTAGATGTACCTTACTGTTAACCATTTACAGAAGCAGCATGCTTTGAAATGGTAATTTACACTTCTGTAATGGCAGCATTAAAGCAGAAAAGTACATTGAGAACACCTGAAACACTTAATTGCTTGGTATCCTCTGTGCCAAAATGTCTTTTAAATGTTGTGAGAAGGAATGTCAACACTACACAGTGATAAATGCTTTACCATTCATTTTGGAATGTTTTGTAGGCCTGAAATGCAGGAATGTGTGTATATTAACAATTAAATGAAGTTGAAATGAAAATATTTTGGGCTCATGCCATCTGCAATGAAATAAACATCAAAAGTAAATGAAATATTTTCTTATGTGGAGTAATGATAATTTAGCAATTTGAAATATTTTGTTATTTATGAATATAGTCTATAATGTGTTTAGGAACAAAATATAGGTGCATTTATATATATGTATATATATATTCACTATCACACAAAAGTGTCTGGACATATTTTATTATATCTTTTCATGGTGCAACACTATAGAAATAAAACTTTTATAACTTAGAGTAGTCAGTGTACAGCTTGTATAACAGTATAGATTTACTGTCTTCTGAACTTAACTCAACACACAGCCATTAATGTCAAAACAGCTGCAACACAAGTGAGTACACCTCACAGTGAACATATCCAAATTGTGCACAATTGCTTTGTTGTCTCTCCCTGGTGTTATGTGACTTGCTAGAATTACAACGTTCCAGGTGTGAATCGGGAGCAGGGGTTTGAAATTTGGTGCTTTGGGTACAATTCTCTCATACTCAAAATGGCACTTCATGGCAAATAACTCTTTGAGGGTGTGAGAAATAGAATTGTTGCCCTCCACAAACATGACTATAGGTTACAAGAAAATTGTTAACACCCTAAAACTGAGATATAGACAAGAGGGTTAAGGCAATGATAGCTAATATTGGTGGTCAGAAAAAATATTGACCATGTAGGCACAATTTGGACATTTTGAGGTGTACTCACTTGTGTGGCCAGCTGTTTGTGTGTTGAGCGTAAACCCGTAAGAGTGATTTTAAAAGTTCATTTATCCATTTCATGAGTCTTTTGCATTTATTTCTCATTGTGTTCTGTATGTAAAACTATAGTTATCCTATAAAAAATGTATTTTTGTTAATATTTTGGAGTGTCTGGAACAGAATAATTGGATTTACATTATGTCTTATGGGAAATATTGCTTCACTTATCATTTGTTTTGGTTATCATCAGACACTTTAGAACAGATTAATGACGAAAACCGAGGTTCCACTATAATGTGCCAATTTGTCTCTCAGTAGTCAAAAGAAGTATAAACTGAAACGTAAGCTAATGCCTCAGCGCTCATCAGCGTTTACCTAAGCCAGAACTACATCACTCATTCATTTGGCTTTGTGGCTAGTCAGGACTTACTACTCATCTTTAAAAGGAAGCAGTTCAGCTCTGCTTTATCGATCGCAGGCGCCGACGCGTCGCCATCAACCTTCTTCCTCCACACCACCACCAGGTTGATCCCAGGCCTGTTTCACCGGGGATGGCTCTAGACTGAATGGTGCAGACCTGGGCTGCAGGCGGAGCCTATGCCAAAAGACCCTAATAAGCATCCTCTCTGCTAATATCCTCTTCCAAGTTTTTATTGGCAGAACTGGTTTTACAATTTAACAAAAATTAAAAAAACAAAAAACACTTGACAAAATTAGACATTTTTTACTCCTGCTGTTATCCTATTCTTGTTTTTCTGTAGTTGTCCTACAAGGGGGGGTATATATTTTGCTCTGCAAATGCACACACACACACACACACACACACACACACACACTTCCCTAAAGCTCCTGTTGCTTTTGTGACCAATTTTGATTTATGAGCTAAGAAGACACGCATCCACACACACTGCACATTTGGTAGTGACTAAGTGTTTGTCTCTCTCTGCATTGCTGCTAATGAGAATGGCAGTAAACAATAACGAGATCTCTTCAGGCACTTCAAAAGGCATGAAAGAAAATTGGGAGAGAAAGAGATAGAAAGGGTGCATTTTTAAGAGAAAAGGGTCAATGGATGTATTAGGGAAACATTTGCTAAGAGTCACTCTCTCTGTTTGTGTGTGTGTGTGTGTGTGTGTGTGTGTATCTGTTCCAGGTTTATGCTGTGTTGTATCAACCAAATTCTGTTTTTTCACTCATGTTATGGGGACCAAAATTTATTTTTGTCATTTTAACATTTTAAGGTAAAGGCATAACTAGTAGTTGTTATGGTTAAGGTTTAGGTTTCAAAGAAATTAATGGATGTCTGTGTAATGTCCCCGCAATTTACAGCCATGTGTGTGTGTGTGTGAGAGAGAGAGAGAGAGAGAGAAACTGAGAGAGAGTCATTCTGTCAGTTGATCAATCAACTGTGTGTCATTCTGTCTAAACACACACCACACATAGATACTGTCTCCCTCTCTCATCATTTGTTCTCTCTGTCTCTCGCTATCTTTCATCATCTGTCTGTCACTCTCTCTCATGGCTGCTCTCATTGTGCTTTGAAAAAAAAACTTCTCGTTGTGTTTCACAATCAATTTATTTAAGAGCTCTCTTGCTGAGTGTGTTTTGCTGTTCCTTTACAAGACAGTCTCGCACACATATACACTCTGAAACTCAAGGTCGAGTTCACACGAATGATTTATGCATTACAAAACTATAAAAGCCAGTAACAAATGCACATCTAGGGCACGCCTCACCTTAGAAGTAAATGCATAAAACCATAAAACTCAACCAGAGACTTTATGGAAGTTAATGCACTACAGTAGCCTCAACTCATTACACTTGCATCCCACTGAAATGACTTATGGGAAATAATTGCCCTGACTCATTTAAGTTGCATTTGACAGAAAAGTCTTATGGACGATGATTGCCTTGACTCATTTTGGTTGTATTTTATTCAGATGTCTTATGAATTAGAGTTACACAACTTAAAAGTTGAGTTGCTGTTTGTGGGAATTGTTTACTGAGAGTAGATACTCATGAAATTGTACAGGTTAAGAAGATGAAAATCCTGCACAAACTGCTATCCCCAGATTCAGACTGAATTAAGCCCTTGATACCTCCAGAAGCCTCAATAGTACCACACGTTTCATATGGATTTTACATAGCCCCACTGGCACCATTAATGCATGCTCAGTCCCATTAGGATCTGGAACATTTACCCAGTCTTTTACATACCTAAGACTCCAAATAACCTAAGAATCAATTATAAATATGTCATAGCAGCATGTGCTATGATTGTAAGGGAAGTTTGAGCAACTTTGGCAAATTTTCAGAAGATTCTTGATGTGTAAGTAATGAGTAGTGAGAAAAAAGTACATTTTTAACTTCCCTAACTTTGTCTCTCTGTATCTGTTTTCCTCCAGGGACTACATCTTCACTCGTCCGCCATGCTTGTCAGCCATTGCCTCTCTCACCTCCTTCTTCTGCTTCTCCTCCTCTTCTTCTCGACCTCCGAGTCACGGCGGGGTGGAGGGGGTGGGACCACTGGCGGAGGGGGTGGGGCTGGAGGCGTGAGCAGCAGCACCCGCGGTCACTCCATCATCGGCCCGCCCCACTACCCTCCAGCGGCGGCCAATCCAGTGGCAGCACCTCTGCCACCCAAATTCCCGCAGGGCCTTAGCATCGCAGTCATCTTGGTGGGCAACTCCAGTGAGGTGACGTTGGCAGAAGGTTTGGAGAAGGAGGACTTCCTTCATGTGCCGCTGCCCCCCAAGGTGGAACTGGTCACCATGAATGATACGGACCCCAAGAGCATCATCAACCGCATCTGCGCCCTCATGTCTCGTAACTGGCTGCAGGGTGTGGTGTTCGGTGATGACACTGACCAGGAGGCCATCGCCCAGATCCTGGACTTCATATCGGCCCAGACGCACATCCCCATACTGGGCATTCGTGGGGGATCCTCCATGATCATGGCTGCCAAGGTATGGATATGGCATAACTTTTAAATGGCTTTCTCTACATGTTGCTCAGGGATTTTAATGTCAATATGTCTCTTGCTTGGTCTGTTGTTCACCTGGTTCTCACCTGTTGGATGAGTCCTACTGGTGTCTGTTTTTCTATTTGGTCTCTTTCTGTCTCTTGATATCTCTCTATTGTTCTTTGTCCTCTTTTGGTTGCTTTATAGCTCTCTCTTCTTTGCTCTCACTCATTTTTTGTATATCTGGCTATTCTTTCTTTGTAATCAGTCTATTTTATTTTTTAATCTCAACTCAGTTCTCGTTCTCCCTCCTCAATTCTCTAGATTTTGGTCTCTGATGTTACTGTTTCTGTCTTTGCTCTTTGTAGTTCTTAGGCTCTTTTTTCCTCTTTTGCTCTCTTTATCACTTTCTGGCCTCTCTCTCTCTCTCTCTCTCTCTCTCTCTCTCTCTCTCTCTGTTTTATATACTCGTATATATATATATATATATATATATATATATATATATATATATATATATATATATATATATGTTTTTGTTTGGAACAACAAAGACCAAGGTCATCAGATTATCACAGAAGTCAGAGCGTGTGCTGTGGTAAAGTGTTTGTGTCCAGGACCATTTTATCTGGCCCGATGATCTTGGCTAACGCAGCGCAGAGGGAACCGAGCGAAGCGCTTTGAAGTGAAAGTGTGAAGATGCGTGGTGCTGGTCAGAGACGCAATGGGGCTCATAGGCTCATATTAGTATTACTGTCACTTCTGCTATTACCAATACTCTGCTGCTTTTTTGCTCTGAAAGATTCTGATGAACAAGAGAGAGAGAATGAAAAAGGGGAGAAAAATCAAAGAGCCAGGCATAAACAGTCAAGGGGAGGCGAGAGAGGAAAAAGGGGAGAGTCAGACTAAAACAGGCTGTGTTGATTTTACCCTATAGAAAGCACAGGAATGAATAGAAGCAGGCATGGAGAGAAAGGTAGAGTGAGAGAGAGAGGAAAGAAAAGAAATGTCAGCAGGACTTTTAGCAAATGCCACCGACTAAAAGAGTGGGAGTCAAACACACTTGTTTTGTCATTTTGGGGAAAAAAATAAAAAGAGGGAACAAGGTAGAAAAAAATGAGAAGCAACAATTCACAGCTGTGGCTCAACATGAGTGCATTTTGAAATGTTAAAAACACTGAATTACCTAATCATGGGCAAACTTTCCAGCAATTATAATAATGTTCACTTAGGCACAATCAGGATGCATTATCGTTTTAGTACACATCTACATTTTCTCAGAACAACTGATTGAAAATGTTAGATTGCACATGTTCCTGTAATAGTGTTGTGTTAGTCTGTTACTGATTTCATGCTATATGTCTTTATGTGCTTTACATAGAGGTGCAATTATTTAATTCTGAAGTCAAGATTCAATCCAATTTTCAATACATATCTGTAAAAATCTTAATTCTACAAAGCACTAATTATATACTACATAGATTGTTTTGGTTCAAATAAATGAAAGTCCACAAACTTACAATAGAACATTTGTAAGTGAAATGTGTATGAATAATCTTTTTTATAGTTTAAAGAATCCCCTACAAGGTTATAGCAAAAGCCCTTAAATTGGTAACTTTTACATTATGTGTTTAAGTTCTTTAAACATACATGTACCCTCACTTTCTTTTTCAAATTTGGCTCTTTAGTGGTTCTATGACATCAATCAATGAGCCCTTTGTGGCAGTGATAGTTTTATTTTTTTAATACACTATTTGTTCACTTTATTCCATAACTACTCTTATGGTGTGTTTAGACTAGTCAGCTTTTGATCAATCAAATCAAATCAAATCAAATCAAATGGGCCCATCCTTCTCTAGTCTACTAATTCTAAGTTCGTGATAAATCATAGTCATATGATGTTGTTGCAATGTTCAGGTGAACTGATATGGGGACAGGGATGATGATGATAATGGTAGCAATGATAACAGCCAGAAAGTCCATATAAACTGCATTGTGGGCAGTAGAGTAGGGCATCTGGAGCAGGCCACAGTAGTTGGTTGTTGGTGGGCAGCTGATCCAGGGAAGCATCATGCAGAGAATATTAATCAATCTTCCATCAGCCTTAGACCGGACCGGTGGGCAATCACTCACTTGGAAAAAGACAAAGATGGAATTAGTTGTGTTTGGATTTATAGGACACAGGATTTGTGAGACATATCAGAGTGTGGCCATTGACTCCAGCGGTAATATCTATAACAGCCTACTTAAAAGGAGAGTGCCAGAATGTAAACAGGCATGGGAGCTCCCCAAGACACTGGCTTCCCTCTGCTCACCGTCAACAAACCTGAGTGATCGCGTGAGCAGTGATATGACAGCCCCAGCATCTCAGTTCAATATAAATCCCTACGTCAGTGCACCCCTGGATCTAAAACCTGTCTAAAATGTAAAGTATTAATTACCAAAAGCTAAACTAAACAGATATGTTTTCAGCCTAGACTTAAAGGTTGAGACTGTGACTGAGTCCCGAACATTGTCTGGGAGGTTATTCCAAAGTTGAGGGGCCATATAAGAGAAGGCTCTTCCCCTGCTGATGATTTCTGAATTCTGGGAACTATCAAGAAGCCAGCACCCTGTGATCTAAGTAAACGAGATGGATCATAATAGGAAATAAGGTCTTGTAAATACTCAGGGGAAAGACCATGTAGGGCTTTATACGTCAGTAAAAGAATTTTATATTCGATTCGGTATTTAACTGGAAGCCAGTGTAGTGCTGATAGAACTGAGCTAATGTGGTCAAATATTCTGGTTTTAGTAAGAACCCTGGCTGCTGCATTTTGAACTAATTGAAGTTTATTTAGGTTTCT
The DNA here is from genome assembly GCA_036984385.1 of Crenuchus spilurus. Classification (NCBI taxonomy): domain Eukaryota; kingdom Metazoa; phylum Chordata; class Actinopteri; order Characiformes; family Crenuchidae; genus Crenuchus; species Crenuchus spilurus. The sequence continues at coordinate 46,003 of BRDA01000885.1, read as the reverse complement.
GCTTGAGCATCCTGATAATAGTGCATTACAGTAATCGAACCTAGAAGTAATGAACACATGTACCAATTTTTCTGCATCCTGTAGGGATAAGGCATTTCTTAACTTGGTAATATTATGGAGATGTAGAAAAGCTGTTCTGGTAGTTTTAGTTTAATAAAATGTATCAATAAAAACAATGGATTAATTAGAAATATGAACACAGTACAAACCAAAGACATTTAAATGTTAGCCAACTGTGTAAATATTAGTTCACTATCTAAACATTAGTTAGCTGTGTAAACATTAGCTGTCTAAAAAATTCTAACTGTTTAAATGTTAGTTAGCTGTCCAAATATTAGCTGGTTGTATAAATGTTAACTGACTGTTTAATATTAACAAGCTGTCTAAACATTAGCTGACTGTTTAAATTTGAGCAAGCTGTTTAAAAATTAGTGGCCTAAATGTAAACTAGCTGTATAAACATTAACTTCCTAGATGTTAGCTGTCTAAATGTTAGCTAGCTGTCTAAATGTTAGCGGTATAAATATTAATTATCTACCTAAACATTAGCTAGCTGTTTAAATGTTAGGATAATGCAATATCATGTTGAAAATGTTGCCTTTTATTTGCATTATACCTTCTTTGGTATCTGCAGTGAGTAATTTCTGCTGCAGTTTTGACTCCTTTATTAATTTTACCAGCTCTTGTTGTGTTTCCAACTTGCATATACATGACATACATCATACATCTGTCACACAGAAATAAGAGAAAGAGGACTTATATATATTTATGTATCATTTACTTGCTTAGTCTGGACCAAGGCAACTGAACTACAAAGCACGCTTTGGGTATAAGGTATTCTGGCAGTGTTGCCCTTTGAAGCCTGTATTGGGAAACAGATTGTTCCCTAGTGGTAATGTTCCAGGCCATCTAAATTGGAAGGTCAAGTTCCTCTCCATTGGTTGAAGAGCAATGTATCCTTCCATAAATTGACAGAATCTTTGATTTTTGTTTAATGAGACAGAAATGTAACACTCATCCCACAGATTGTCTCTGTTAATCATAAGAAATAATTATCAGTCAGTACAAGAGATGCTACTTTTTTTGGCATACTTTCCAGTAATTACATTTTTAAATATTGAGTTACACAGTTACAAATTATTTGGATTATGTAATTGATTATGTAATTTTTTTACAACTACGATTTCATTGTGTTTCAAATAAAAAACCCTGATTTGAAACTTTTAAAGAAACAAACTATGGTAGCAAATGTAAGAGTAGAAATTATCATTTATAGAGGTAATAATATTGAATTTCAACATTCTTTTATTACAACCAAATTATAAAAAATGATTGCTGTTACTTTTAAACATTTACAACCATTTTTTTCTGTTTGAGGGTAATTGGTTCTAAGTTAACTTGTGTTCAATATTAGTGAAGTTTTGTCTGATTTTGTTTAGGTTATCATCAGGTTTATACATCTTACTTTTAATGTTACAAATAAGGTCTATTCTGACTGGAACATGCTGTTCCTGCTAGTAAATTAAGGTCTGCTACATAGTAACAATAATGTAATATAATGAGTGCCCTTTCAGAAAGCAGGAACAGTAGTTAGCTAGTACTGGAACACAGACCAGCATTACTTGTACATATGCTTTATGTTGGGTTACACATTTCACTCAAGAGAACAGGACAGCCTGTGTCTACCAGCATGTTTGCTGTATTTAAAGATGTAGAAAGCATATTGAGTAACAAAGTGAGTTATTCTTTATATTCTTATTAACTCAAATGGGAATATGGCCTCATTCATTTTCTTACTTACTTCCAATATAAGATTTTTTTATGTGTTTTGGTAAATATCTTAGCTAAGTGCTGTTCAGACCACATGCTTTATGAATTTTTTGTTATGCTATATGCAAAAGGTTCCTTTTCAATAAATGTACTTACACAGTAAATATGCCAGTGTTAAATCAACACTATTAGAGTTCAATTAACACTGAGAGTGTTACATTTTGACACCCTCAGTGTTAATTTGACTCTAATAGTGTTGATTTAACACTAGCATATTTACTGTGTAGAATACTGTCAGAATGCCAAATCAGGAACCCAGTAGGATGTACTGAAAATATTTGTGGGCTGAGTGTAGAGGTGGACAGTCATTTTATATCTTCAAGACGTCTTCATTCTATGTTTAAAGATAACTGTAGCAATTGTAACATTTTATGTCCTCCTACGTATGCTTTAATTTGAAAAGTTTGATAATGTTTTCTCTTTACAATGGATCATATTGACATTTTAATTAATTTATTAATGTTCTGCTCAAGTTTTTTAGTTGTTCTTATTTTTGGCTGCAGATTACAACTTTAATAAGAAGAGTTTAACGTAGATTTTGAAAACGGCATCTTTAATGCAATATTGTATTTAAAACAGTAAAAGTTCATAAGCTGATTTGAGTCTGAATATTCTTACAAATACATTTTTATTTTGGGAAGAAATATTGCAGTTAAGATTGTAGAACATGATAATGTGTTACGAAAGATTTTAATTTAATTTTTTTTTTTTGTCTAAATCACTAGCCTAGCATATTGTTACACCCCTACTATGTGTTCATCAGCTTTGCAGATATTCAGCATCAGAACAGGGCGATCTTTAGACTATTACTTATAATATAACCAGTGAATATTGTAAAAATGCACAAACTTTGCATTGGTTGGATGTATGGCCATTAAAGTGTCAAATTTTGTTTTACCCAATAGAGAAAGCTTGAGGAAGTATGTAAGGTGCTAATCGAGTAACAGTACATGCTGGCCTTCATTATGTACACAGATTGACACAAATGTGTCTATATGCAGTTATCATCATACGGTGAGGATCATATAATGAAAAGATGGAAATAGCCCAGTGCACCAAGGCAAATTGGGCTGCTATCAAAGGTGGCTGCCATAGAATGTTAAAAATTAATTGACCGTTAACAAACATTTCACACTAGCACCTGTTCAACTGGGGCCAAATATATAGAGAGAGAGGCTAACAGAATAAATTGACATCCTACTCAAGACACTTGATTACCTTTATGTGCCATAATGTCACAGATCTAGCTTCATTTGACCTATGCAGTTGAACAACTGAATGACTTTGTTTTATAAAATATTTTAAATTACTAAAGACACTGCAATTACTTCTCATCTTAAACCTAAATGCTTCTCGTATCTGTTGCAAATAGCTTGGTAGATGCTCACAAACAAGCACAGGAAGTACTGACCTGGTGTGGGCCCTGGGCTGTTGCCTTCACATCAACTGTCAACTTCTTTTAGGACAATGAGTGCAACTTAATTTTGCTTCATTTTACATTTTCTTGCGCAAGAATGATACTTCAGTGTGGAAGCAAGGAATGGTAAGACTAGGACTGGGCGATATATCGAGTTTTTAAGAAATATTGATATATTTTTATACGAGATATAAAATGAGACAATATCGTTTATATTGATATAGTTTATGTTGCGTCGTAATTACACTTGTAGATCTTCTATTTTGCCTCTGCACAACTTCACCCCGCCCCACCTCTCTCCCTCGCAAAAACTACCCCCTCCCCCACAGCTTCACACGTGAGGCAGGCAGTGACGGCATGGACACTGAGAGACATGAAAGAAGCGATCACAGAGGAGTTAAGTAAAAAGAAAAACATTGGCTAAATTATTAGATGTATTATTAGATGTATTCAGAGTGTCAAATGAGCAGCAGAGTAATGTATTAAAGTCAGGACAAAAGGTTCGAGCACCGCTAATCTTTTCCACCATTTACAACAGCGTCTTAAAGAGCAGTAAGTGTAGTGTGTGAAACTGTGCAGCAGCCCAGAAGCTTTCCTCAAATCCCGAAACCTACCATGTTACAAAACTCTTACCTGTGATGTGCTTTATATGAGAAAAAGTGAGAAGTGGGGTGACATTACTAAAACAGTGGCATATCGCTATAGACACGGTCCATCTCATCTGTGGAACAAGACTGCTAAAAACCCTCGACCGAAGACACAGTTATCTAGTCAGAATTACTTGTTCTGTTACATTATGAACACGTTATGAGAAGTTCTGCCAAAAATGTTTACTGAAGTTAGTCTCGCCGCCCATCTCGCCAAAGTGTCCAGCGCGAGCCACACGTGAGTGACTGTACATTTATTTCCATTCAGTCTGTTTACATGTTTAGTTATTTGCTCAAAGTACTAGATGTACAGGAGCACATAAATGAGGAAGCACTTTGATAATGTTTACTTCACTGGAAAATGAGTTTTTTTAAGAACAAGTCAGCCTTTAGATACTTTTGCTCTGTTTGTTTTCTGTTTACATTTTATTACCACAGCTGTGAGTCTTGTTATGGAGGAAAATAACATTTATTTTATTTGAGGAGCATTATTATTTATTATATGCCAATAGTTTATTTTTGAGCAATTTCTCATGTACGTCAACGGTTGAATGGTAATAAAAGTGTCTGTGTGACATTTGGGACATGCAGCTTTGACTCAGAAGTGACCTCATTACCTTATGGGAAAAAAAAAATAATATTGCGATATATATCGTATATCGATATTCAGCTAAAAATATTGAGATATAATTTTTGGTCCATATCGCCCAGCCCTGGTAAGACTGACAAATTTACATTGGTGCACTGGTATAAAAGTCCATGATGTGATTGTCAGGATTAAAAATGTGTGGGATGCAGGGCCCTGAGTGGATCAGTCGACAAAGTCACTGTGATCAGAGAATCACGAGTTTGAATCCTAGGTCATGCTGCATTGGCTGCTGGGGCCCAAGATAGTAAAAATTGGCCATGCTGTCTCTGGGTGGGTAAGATGGCACTCTTTCCCCAGCAATACTAAGTAAGGTTGGGTAGCTCAGGCATCTGCCAGGTGATCCATCAGAACTGGGGATCCTGTGCTTTCCTTGTGTTGGGTGACCGGTGACGATGTATCGGCAGCAGTTTAAAAAGAGGCGGAGCTTGAGTTCAATTGCATCGGAGGACGCCTGTGTTAGTGTGAACCCTCCTAGAGTCAGGGACATTACAAGTGATAGGGAGAGTTCTAATGAATGGGCTGGTTGATTGGCTACCAAACATATTCGGGAGTAAATTGGGTAAAAATTTAAAATAAACTAAATAAATAAATACAAATGTGTGGGATGCATTGCATCTAATATATTTGCATCTATAAAATCACATTTATTTACACATAATTATACAGGTAATATAATCTCATAGAGACCCTATGCCTTTACTATTTATAAATGTGGCCATTTATTTTTTATTTACTCTCTAAATATTCTCAAATACACCAGTGTGAAATGTTAAGGTGTAATGTTTGTTCAGCTACTCAAGTTTTCAGTCACTGCGCTTATGTTTTTAATTAGTCTAAAATAACAGCACGCTCAGTACAACATCCTCCAAATTAAGAAGAGAAAACATCAACATCCTGCAGTTCCATATTGAACTTGCTCAACATCTGTTGTGATACACACATGCTCAGAACATACTCACAAATTCTGATTGGGAATGTATTACTGAGTTTCACATGACTTATTCTTCTATTTAACAGATTATTTAAAGCATTACCCACCTTGTTCAATCAGATAGAAATTTCATTTGGCTTGGCCTCTATTGGCTTACTTTATTCCAACTGAGATGTATACATGATTTTTTTTGTTCAGATTGAGTTGGGAATAATCTCCAATTATTAAAAGATTAATAGGCATGTAAACATAGCCACACATTATAATGGAGGAGGAAGAGGAATATGTTCCACTGAATTGCTACAAATCTATACCATAGCATCAAATTAATGTGCCTTGTGTCATTTTTCATTGAACCACATTGTGTTGAAACAAACTGTGTTGAATTGCACTCTATCACAATAGTGGTAAATCATATTGTACATACATACACATTATACTTATATAGCGCCTTTCTAGACACCCAAGGACGCTTTACAATCAACACACTCCATTTACACACACCGGTGAGAAGCGGCAGCCAGTCGCGCACAGCGTACTCTCAACCGGAAGCGACCGTCCACCTGGAGGACTGCATCGAGCACTAGGGGGATCACCCAGGACAGAGTGCCAACCATATCTGGGCAACATACATACATACATACATTCATTCACACACACCAGGGTCATTTTTAGAGTATCCAATCCACCTGATCACCATGTTTTTGGACTGTGGGAGGAAACCGGAGACCCCGGAGGAAACTTACGCAGACACGGGGAGAACATGGAAACTCCGCTCAGATACGAACTCGAACCCAAGACCTCAGCGCTGAGAGGCGAATGTGCTAACCACTAAGCCACCGTGCCGTTGTACTGTATCACATTATTACTTGTATCATATGTATCTTTAATGTACTGGATCATTGGCAACACATTGGGACATGTATCTCTTCAGCCTTAGTGAATTGAGATGCACATCCATATTGGAAGTTACTCCATTTGACACTGTAAACTGTAAACCCGTCAGTCAGAACTGACTTAAAACTTTACATTTTCATTCTGCAAACTAGTTTGTTACCTAAAGTAGCTAAACTCGTAGCGCATTAATACATAATTCAGATGTTGTGATGAGGTTGGAACCGAGGTATATCGTGGATTTTACAACAACTCTGAACATGGCTCAGTCAATCAGATTTTAGGACCTGAACTATCCATTTTATAATGCCATTTTTGTAGTATCACACATGTGACTGCCATTGTCTAACAACCCAGTTATTGTTGCCATGGCCTCCCTTTTCTATATCCAGCTGTATTCATATATATTATCAGTTGATGATAAGCATACGCTTTGCTCTGCAGATTTTGATGTTGTGAGTAGGGCTGCGAATCTTTGGGAATCGAATAAATCGATCCAGAATTGATTCTTGGGGTCACGAATCGATATTTTTCCGATTCTTTCAAATTGAAACGAAATTCTTTAGCGTTCCAGTCTCTGCAAATCGCATGAGTCACGTCAAGCCCTTTCTTACCCGGGCCAGGTTGACGGTAAAATCCAAAGTGTTTCCAAATGGTTGCTTTCAAAGACCGCGGCTTGGCTTGCCTGCCTGTACACAGCCCACGCTGCTTCCTTGTTTTGCCTAGCACTACGGTGGCTGAGAAGGCACATTTGCATTGAAAACGAGAATCGATTCTGAGTCGTTCAATGTAAGAAATGCAATTTGAGCTCGCTTGTGAGACCTATGGTAGACATGTAACACTAGCTCAAACAAAGGAGCAAGCAGTTACCATGCTTTGTCACCATTACTATAAATATAGTTGTAGTGGTACTTTGAAGCAGATCTTTGCTGCTTGAAGTTAATTTTAAAAAGTGGAAATGCAATGGTTTTATGACCGGCAAAGTTATTGTGACTAATATCTGCCTTTGAGTCAGTGTAATAGAAGTATCCAATTGGGGATGATGCTATCCTTTCAATTATCTATGAGTGTCACTATTACAAGTGCTCCAGTAGTGGCATTTTGCCTGTAATGCAAATAATGGCAAAAATATTTTGGTTTATATCAGTTTTTATTTATTAGAACGTAAGGTTTACTGTATAAAAGTGATTCTGGTATCAGTGGGTATCTATATTGAGTCAGTATCAGCAGAAAATGCTGTATCAGATATCAGGGTAGAAAGAATGATTTTATACAGTCTAGAAATATTTATCCTTTGGAGTATCAGAACATTGGAGTTGAGCATGTTAGCCAACTTAAAATCAAAATAAAGTAAATATATTGGACTGATATAAGCTGATGCTCAAGTTTCAATAGCAACTCTGTTTGTATTACAAAAGCAAAAAGGGTGTCATGCCATTTTTTAAAAGAGCACTTCAGTAACTTTTGGCTAGCAATAAGCTGGATCGCAACAGTTGGCAACCCTGGGTAGTGATATCTTAAGTGTGATAGTTCTTGTTGAAGTAGTCAGATTTCTATGGTGACAGTACACTTGCATTTTCCTCTTCAGTGAAAAAGTGAAAAAATCTTTTGTATTTAAGTCAGATGAGCTCAGCAAGATAATGTCAAGATGTTATAAGTAGCCAGTGTGATTTGTCCAAATGATATGTGATAAAAATGATGCTTGTGAAGACATGTTCACCGAGTCAGTTTAATGGAAAGAAAGAATTTTCAGAGATGTGGTCATTTTTATCAAGCAGTGTAGTCAGAGGCGTTGTAAGGATATAAAAACAGGGGGTGTGGAAAGGATGGGAATGTCCACAGTGTACGCCTGTCAGTCTGAGGGAAGGCCGGGTGAATAACTGAACGTCAAACATCATCCCTGAGTATAGTGTGTTTCATGGAATCTATGCGTCATGGAAAGTGAAACACACACACACACACACACACACATACACAGACAGACAAAGGTGTATTGTGCCTAGTCAAGAGCTTTCAACAAATCTGAAGATCATTATTGAAGTTTAGGTCAAGTCATAACTCCAGTTATCCACTTGTGGTGAACGGCTCTTCTAGTCTTTAGTTGATTTTTAATTCTAGGCTGCAGTGTGCTAATACATATTCAGAGTTTTCTCTCAAGATTTACACTTAAACGTAAGTTATTTAGACACTTACATAATTAACAGAATATCAGTAGTTTTTCACTGTTTTACAGATGTTGAGTACATCTACATAATATGGTCATTTTCTGATTCTGGCAGCTGCTAAATTATTATAGTTGTTAAGTAAACAATATGCTGCCGTATCTTAAAACAGTTATCAGAGACTCATGCTATTCAGAATGTCATATTTTCTCTGGCTGGTGTGCAAACACAGAAAGTACACAGACCATACACAGGTGAGCAGCACGTAACTAACCACACACACACACACACAAAAAACTTAAATTTAGGGATTGGACCACTGTCAATCCAAACCACATTTATGTAAAAAAAAATGTGTGCCTCTTATTTTGAGGAAAAACAAGAAAGAAACAGTTTTATTCTAAAATCTTAAATATATCAATTATTTACCCATAATAATGTAATTTTATTTTCATTTTTAATGGCACCTTTTTATATTTTTGATGCAAGAGCTATTTCCTATTGTATCTTTATCTTTGTATACTTTTCTGGAATCAAATGTCTCACACACATTGTTTCATTGCATTATCTTGTGCTTGTTAGCCTAAGCCTGTTTCTAGTTAGCTCGTTATCATCTTGGACTGTTTATGTTATTTTTTTGGTCATTAAATTATATAGTACCATTATACAGTACAGTACACCTTCTGGACATTCAGTGGTTGTTCATTATTTTAAAATGTTCTGCATTGTAGATTAATACTAAAGTCATCCAAACTATGAAGAAATACATCTGTAATTATTTAGTAAAAAAAACAAACCAGAATGTTTATATTTTACATTCTTCACAGTAGGCACCTCTTGCTTAGATGCAGCTTTCTTGGCATTTTCTCAGTCAGCTTTATGAGGTAGTCACCTGGAATGGCTTTCAGTTAACAGCTGTGTCTTGTCAAGAGTTCATGACTTGCATTTCTTGCCTCTTAATGTGTTTGAGACATCAGTTGTGTGTCTACTTTGAAGTAAAATCTAAAACATGTTTTGGTTTGTTTAGCACTTTTAAGTTT
>BRDA01000885.1:0-30700 GCA_036984385.1 Crenuchus spilurus | reverse complement strand
ACCACTGTGCAGGACTTGTATATGTCATTCCCAAGATGAACTGACGCTGTATTGGCCGCAAAAGGAGGCCCTACACCTACTAATCAATTATTGTGCTCTAAAACCAGGTGTTTCAGTTTCATTGTCCAACCCCTGCATTGCAGAATAGAGATAAAAGTTATAGTTATTGTTGGTAACTGAAGCACTGAATCCAGCAGAGAAATTCTATCAAAAATACAGATTCTGAACTTTCCTTAGATGCAAAATTAGTGTTTGTATGTCAAAGAAAAATGTTTTGGTGTGAAGAAATGATTTCAGAATATTTAGCATTTTTGCTTTGTTTGTTTGCAACAAGTTGAGTGTGTAACAGCTCTTAGTCTTCATCCATGTGTCATTTTTTTCTCTGTTTTATTAAAACCAACAGCGTTTTTGAAAATCCTGTCACCTTGAACATAACTTGAAGATGCTCACATGACATTGCCAGCAGGGTCATGTCAGAAACACCTCAGAAAGAGACTAGGATCATGTGTATTATGGAAAATTTAGAGCAACAGAGTGATGGTGGTGTGTGGTTTCTTTATATTGTCAAAACTGCCATGAGAAGTAGAGTTTTCTGGCATTGCAAACGTTATACCTCAGTAATTGAAAACAATAACAAACCAACAGTTTATCAGCATAACATGAACATTTTCAAAAAGTGATGGCTTTCATGTCCATATGAAAACACTGACAATCTCCACCCTGTAGAGCAGTGATTGATAAATATGGGTTTCTCAGCGGCCAATACTGACGCAGGATGGCTGATAGCCAATATATCGTTCTGATGTCATGTTGTATCTTTTTTTGCTCTGATAAAATATATATTTAAGAAACAACATCTTTTTTGACTTGTGACAGGATAGGTTCCTCAATCATGTCTTCATCTGCAAACGTGGTGAAATTGACACTAGGGGGAGCTCTAACATTGTTAAGACTTGGCCACTCCGATAAGGCTGCCTGCAGATGTGCCTGTAAATGGGCCACTCTTGATCAGCCTTACGAATGAATTGTTTAAAAATTATTATCCGATGATCTAAATATGTCAATGATTGGCCAGATGAACTGGTTGACTGATTAAACTGTCTGTCAGTACTGGAGAGTACTGTTTTAAGTAAGGACAGGCAGTTAAAATGCAGAGAAAACTTATTTTTGAGGATTGAAGACCAAAGTGATCCATAATTTAAAAATATCTGGATACATGTGGACTGGGTTTGAGTATTAACCCTTTGACAACGTCAATCCATCTATCCATTCATTATCTTATCTGCTTAATCCTGAACAGGGTCGCGGTTAGTCTCGGAGACCCCAGAGGAAACCGGGGAGAACAGGGAAACTGGGATGGGAACTTTATTAGATTATGTGACATTTGACCTCCGCTTTTAACCCATCTGTGCAGTGAAACACACACATTAATGAACTCTAGATTGTGAGAACATGTGCCAAAAGCAGCAGGCAGCCCTGTCCACAGTGCCCTGGGGGAGCAGTTGGGGGTTAGATGCTTTGCTCAAGGACACTTCAGTCATGAACTGCCTGGGGATTGAACCAGCAATGTTCCGGTCACAAGACCAGATCCATAACCACCAGGCCACGACTGCCCCTAAATCCAAGACTGAGCCACCGTGGGTGCCAAGCCACTGTGCCACCCCTTTTGACAACAACATGTTCAAAATAAGTAGCTTTTCAGAGGTTCAGTGCTGCTAGCTGTGTAGATTAGCTGAACTCAGCCTATCAGAGTGTCAAATACTCTCTCATAAAGCCACAGGCTTTTATTCTTTTCCCACCATTCGCTCCATGAATAACTTGTACCCACAGCTCCGAACAGTTGATTTGATAATATTTGTCATATACAAATCTCACCCTGATCTATTTTAATGCTGCACTCTGCTCGCACTCACCTCTTGAATGTCACAAGCCATAGCTCAACTTCCCTGCTCAGCAGCGGAGAGACTTGCTAGAGAAATTATTTAATGGCCTCATTATTATGTCTGATATTAGAATTACTCCACTCATATACTAGCACTGCGGGACACTCTACTCTTCTCTCTCGCCTAGATTATTAGTGGGTGCGAGCGAAAGAGTGAGAGAGAGAAATGAAAAGAAACAGGGAATTAGTAGTAAGGTTTCGAAGGCCATTAGCATCCCACAGCTTGTCTAGGGCCAGACAGAGAAAAGAGTGAGAAGAGAATGACAGGGCTGGCCACTTCAGCATATTACACAGTAAAGAGAATGAATGTAGGGGGCCTGTGCATTCAATTATTGTTTAAATGTGCAGGAGATGTGACACTAGCACAACACAGACTGATGGAGAGGCTGAACATGAACTGGCAAGAGATGCACAGAGAGAGAGGGGGGGAGACAGACAGACTGAAGGCTGAAGAGGTGCAAACACAAAAATCTGATGTGCAAAACAGAGCCAGACTGAGATGAGCGTTTGCAGAGACTGATTTTAAGGAACTAACATTTCTGTGAATATCATCTGTAATAACTTAATAAGTTCAGAAATGAAAGACACTCGAGTACACAGTAAATCTGCCAGTGTTAAATCAACACTATTAGAGTTAAATTAACACTGAGAGTGTTACATTTTGACACCCTCAGTGTTAATTTAACTCTAATAGTGTTGATTTAACACTGGCAGATTTACTGTGTAGGCTAATTATATCATTTTCAGTTGTTAGCTAAAAACTGTAAAACATGCTTGTTAGTTTATAAATTGACCTGTTTATGTTCTGCCCATGAATGTGTTCAGTACTACATTTGTGTTTGTAAGTCAAAGGAGAAATATTTTGGTAAGAAGAAATAATTTCAGAATTTGTTCTGAGAATGACTTGAAGACACTTACATGACCCTACCAACCCAACAGGGTCATCACAGACATGTTCTGACCATAAATGTGTTCAGTACTGACATATTTATAAAACGCTGTAAAAACATGAGTAAAATGGGGTATAATAGGATTCTAGACATTTCTTCAGATTTTTACTCAGGCAAGCTCACAGATCATATGGATATTGATAGAATTAGACTTCATGTGAAGATGGGCTTCCCAGCATTCTTGTTTATTTTGTTGATTTTTGTTAAATTGTTTTTAATTTAAAAATTTGATTACCGGTATTATGAATTTTTTACATTTACAGCATTAGGCAGATGCTCTTATTCAGAGCGACATACTAGAGTGCTTTGTTTTCATTAAGAGAATAATCTTAGCTAGTACAGACAGGTTACTCTTCAGTTTAGACACTGTTAGAACAAAACCATCACTAATACGTAAAAAGAAGGAAAAATACCCAATTATAAGTACCCAATGTAAGAGCATAAGAAAGCATTACAATATGTGTTGTAAAATGTTCTGCATATATATACAGGGGTTACAGTAGACAATGAAAGTGAAACAGCTGTCATGTTAGTGTGGGAGGTTTCATGGCTAAATTGGACCAGTCTGGTGGCCAATCTTCATTAATGTCACATTGCACCAGTAAGAGCAGAGTGTGAAGGTTCAGTTAGCAGGTAAGAGCACAGTTATATAGTATATTACAATGCACACAACATTATGGTGACACACCAGAGTTCAAAAGAGGACAAATTGTTGGTGCACGTCTTGCTGGCGCATCTGTGACCAAGACAGCAAGTCTTTGTGTCTAAATATTATTGAGCCACTTTGGGGTGTTTTGGAGGAGCGAGTCAGGAAACGGTTTCCTCCACCAGCATCACGTAGTGACCTGACCACTATCCTGCAAGAAGAATGGCTTAAAATCCCTCTGACCACTGTGCAGGACTTGTATATGTCATTCCCAAGACGAACTGACGCTGTATTGGCTGCAAAAGGAGGCCCAACACCTACTAATAAATTATTGTGGTCTAAAACCAGCTGTTTCAGTTTCACTGTCTAACCCCTGTATATATACAGTTTTTAATGTGATACCTTCTTGCTAAAAATTAGACAGAAATGCACTTTAAAAAAATTCAAGTTTTTATTTTATTTGTTCAAGTTTTGTGTTAACCACGATGCTGTTTAGTGTTCAGTTTACTAGTTTTGTGGCTACTGTTGTAATAAGTAACAAGTCATCAATCCAGATACTGAACTAAATTCAACAGAATTTTGCTATAATATTGCAAATAAAATGCAAATCTGTACAAGAGAAAACAACTTGCAGCACTTCTGAGAAATGTAGAGCGAGTTTACAGAGAAATCTTTAATGCTGAGAGGCTTCATGTTTCTGTTTTATTTAATATTATGGCTGAATTTGATATCATCAGAGCACAAGGACAGAAGTCACTGGCAAACATAAAAGTTGTGGAAGTGTCTCTAAATGTACAAGCATCATATGTTTTACTCTTTTGGTTAGTCCTCTGGTTCCTGTTGCCATCTGTTCTGTTTTATATTTATGGTCAAGCTAAAATGTAAACATATACTTCTATTTTGGTTACTTATTTACAATTATATAATGTAATTTGTTTCTATTGTAATGTATCACATTTTTATCAGAAAAAAAATGCTTGTCCTCCTGAAGAAAGTGTAGAAATGTTTTCATTTCTGTGGTTATTTACATGGTCATGATCGTGTTTTTCCAGAATATCCTGCCTTTTGTTTGGGTCTTTGGCTTGTTCATGGTTTATCTGTCCACCTTTTCCCTCTTTTTTTAAGCATCATTGCCTTCATCTGTGAATGTTTTCTTCTCATGATGAGTCCAAAATAAAAGCTTCAGTTCAGTCATCTGGGGTTTGAGCGAGAATTGAGGATTGATTTGATCAAGGATCCATTTCTTCACTTTCTTTGCTGTCCAATACATGCTCAGAAATCTTCACCCAAGGCATCAGTACTATTACTGTTTTCCTGTCCAGCTTTCACATCTATAAAGACCACAGAGAAGGCCGTAGTCTGGACAATAGTGATCTCTGTTTGCAGCAACACATCTAAGGTTTTCCTCAGATCGCAGGTATCTGATCATTTCAATGTGATGATCTAAAAGAAGCCATTAAATGTCTTTGTTGGCATGATTTTAGTGGAGGCTCTTGACATTGACTGATATTATCAGCCTCGTATACCAGATATATGGGTTGAACCTTAGTGCAAGGAAGAAATAACAGAGAAAATGGATGTAATGTGAGGCAGCACTGTAGAGTGGGAGACGTCGCCAAGGTCAGGCGAATGTGAGGTTGAGAGTGGGAGCACTTTAGTGTGTGTTAATGTAAAGGTGAAGAGGGAAAAAGCAGCATGTGTGAGTGATTTCACATTCACCCCTGCTGATTCTTCTGAAATGAATGTGGGAAGTTCAGATATGTCAGTGTTAAAGCCTCCCCCCAGCCTTGTCAGTGTTGTTACCTCATTAAAGCCAAATCAAGGTAACGGATCAGTCCATTGCGGCCCCCTGGGGGGTGGACTCCAGGGTAGCAGGCTTTGATGTTGAGCGGAGCGTTGAGACCTACGAGACAGAGTGAGAGAGAGAGAGAGAGAGAGAGAGAGAGGGAGTTAGTCCAGCATGAGTCATGAGCAACATAACGGATAACATATACACACATAGCAAACACATTGCACACAAAACCACACATACACACACTCTGAATTGTCAACTGCTGGCGCGTATGCACCACTTCCACATGAACACTGTTCATTGGCCAAACCCCAAAAACAAATGATGCATAAACACATGAACAAAAGCATTGTCATTTATAGGCTTGGATGCCAACTGGCAGCAAACATACACACACAAATGGACACATGCATACACACCCTTGTTCACAAGACTTTAGCCTATTACATGCACTTTGAAAATTGACTGAGTACAGCAATTACCTCTTGGGCGCAATGATTTGGCATCCTTACGGCATTTGAAAGCCGCCAGTGCAAAAATAAACACCAGTTTTACATTCAGGCATATGTGAATGTCCCTCTGGTCAAACTCTTTGAAAACACATCTGACCTGCTGTTTTGCTGCATGGGCTCAATTGTATATGCCATAGTTGTCCTGTTTCACCCTTTGAAATGTGACTTTTTGTGTGACAATGAGATGTTGTTCCAACACTGATTAGCAATTAGTGCATAATGAAGAAGAAGCTCCTCTCATTCACCTGCTGAACAATCACTTTCATATTCATGTATTCATATTCAGATTGTGGCCTTTGTGTGTTGCAGGACGACCACTCCATGTTCTTCCAGTTTGGGCCATCGATAGAGCAGCAGGCCTCCGTCATGCTCAACATTATGGAGGAGTATGACTGGTACATCTTCTCCATCGTCACCACGTACTACCCTGGATACCAGGACTTTGTCAACAGGGTGAGGAACGCACTACCATTTTGGCTCATATCATTAAAAAAATGCTTCAAAATATTTTTCTCCATCTATTCCTAATGCTTATTTCAAATGAATATAGATTTCAGATGAAATTATTATTAGAGCTGCATGCTAATGGTGAAATACTTTCACTGGGAACAAAACTATGGCTGTGGTAACTCAAAGACGAGACACAATGACATTACACAGGCAACAGTACAAGGCTAACATTACAATGACGGACGAGGACTGTGGCACAACAGGGAACATTTAAACCAAACATAATTAGACATGAGATGAGGGACCAGGGCTGTGGAATGACAAGACAGGTGCAGCCAATGACGAGACTAGACATGACGTGGTGTGGGCGGAGACATGGCAGAAGGTAAACAAACAGCAAGTTCATTCAGTATGTAATACAGCCTTGCACACAGCCAATTAAAGCATTTTTAACACATTAACACTGACAGCCTGAGTATTGTGATTATGTTGTTAAACACTGTAATTGTTTTATGCCGTGCAATACATTAAAGATACAAAGCACATAATACATTGTTTTGAATAATATGTATATATATATATATATATATATTTATTTAATTTTGTTGGATTATATAAATACCTTGCTTTATCAAAACAATGAGTGGAACACTTATCTGGAACTGTGCTTGATTAAGGATGTTTTTCATCATAATTCCAAAGCTCACTTATTTTGTTTTTTTATTGTGATGTCACTTAAAACGTTCCACAACCTTTTGGTCAAAATATTTGCAATATGTTCTTTTCACAGTAATTTGGAACATAAAACATATATGATAGAACAACACTTTGGTTAACATGGATAGTGCTGCGAAATACACCTTTAGTATTAGCATATTACCAACTAACATAAGCCTTTGCAACATCCTTGGTTGTTTTTTTTTTCAATTAACTGAATAACGTTTTTTGGACTTTTTTTAAAAATAGCTTCTCCAAACTTTTGACAGGCAGAGTACATGCACAAACATCAAACTGTAACCAACTTCTGCATGATGTAGAAGTCAGTTGTTTTGAATGTTGGCACTAATTACTACGTATTTGACTTGGACTCAAAATGATGGCATAATCCATGCGCTTTTGAAATCACATCTGGAAGAATGAACAGATACCACAGTGTCTCCGGGCCCCTCTTTGTTGCTGGAGCTCTTCCTTTTGTGGATGTTCTTCATCTTTCACATGAGAGAGCAGTGGAGAAGAACTTACACTACCGCAGACATATTTGTTCAGTCATGTCTATAATGGAGTAGAGCATAACACTTTGTACTTTTGTCTGCATCTGTCTCACCTACAGAGTTCTTCTGAAAGCAGGTTTCTTGGGAATAGGAAGAGAATTGGGATAAATGCAATATGAACTACTTTTTCCTGGAGTACCACATACAAACCCCATTTCCAGAAATGTTGGAACACTTTTAAAAAATGCAATAGAAAGTGAAATTTGGATGGATACTGGATACTGTAAGAATAGGCAAAAATTCCGCTCAAAAATGTCTGTCTCGACTTTTTTGAGTGTGTTTGTAGGCATTAATTTCTACATTTGTTTATATTTAACAAATAGAATGAATTTTGTCATTGAAAACACTGAAAATCTTTTCGGTTCAAGTGAATTTCAGATTTAATCTTTTATTGTGTTTATAGAAAGATCGACTTTACTGGAAATTCAGTTTGTGGAACAAACCAAAACAATCAGTTTCATTAGCACCTTTTTTGCATTTGTTCTCAGAATCAGAAATAAATGTGAATATTATGATATCAATCAGTCACCTTTATTTAGGCTCGGGGTACATTGAGGGTCTCCATCATTTACAGTGTAGCCGAGGTAATACATACTGTAAATGAAAAGATGAGTCTATATAATTATAGACAAGATAAAAGACAGAGTTAAAATGATGGTAATTTGATCTAAAAAAATAATAAATCCATTTACACAAACCAAGTAAAATAGTTCAAATGAATGAACTACTGTTTCAAAATGCT
This sequence comes from Crenuchus spilurus, assembly GCA_036984385.1. Classification (NCBI taxonomy): domain Eukaryota; kingdom Metazoa; phylum Chordata; class Actinopteri; order Characiformes; family Crenuchidae; genus Crenuchus; species Crenuchus spilurus. The sequence goes on along the minus strand of BRDA01000885.1, from coordinate 22,395 downwards.
CTTTTTTCAAAAATGCTATTATTTAAGTCAGTGTCTGGTTTATTTTGCGGGGTCAATTGAGGTACAGTTGTACAGTAAAATGAAAAGCTATTTGACATTACTAGTACTTGAAAATCGTATACAATTTTGAGCCGCGCTTTAGGTGTGGAGATGAATGCCAGTCATTTTACGTCACAACTTCTTTCCATGCTGGAGTTTCCGACTGGTAATTATGGCTCAGAGTGAACGTTTGAACGTTTTTCCCAGTCGGGAGGTTGTAATTACAGTAATTTGGAGAAGATTTCCATACGGCCAATTGTGTGGGTTGGCAGTTGGAGTAGTTGCATAGTGGGAAATGTAGGTTTCACGCCCGCACATTAAGAGTACTAGTGAGCAGAGTTAGTTTGGAATGGGGGTTGAATTAGTTGCATTGTGGGAAATGTAGTCAGTTTTTTATTATATGCAGAAATGATGCATCACAGTTTTGTATTTTGCTACTTGTGGTGTAAAGCAATAAGCTGTGCATTACAATGATTTAATCATGATAAAAGTGTATTTTCATGAATTACATAAAGCAGTGCAAAAGCCCTTTAACTGTAATAGTAAAATCACATGATCTCATGGTTTACAATGATATTGTCTTACAGCAGACTGTTGTTGCCAGACAATGAACAGCACTTAACGTGGTGCATTAATTAATGTGATGGTTCATAGAGAGGATTTAGAAGAGAACTAAGCATTCTGTAAATTGCATTGTGGGAAATGTAGTTGCATTTTTTTCTTCTTACAGGTCCGGAGTACCATAGAGAACAGCTTTGTGGGCTGGGAGTTGGAGGAGGTGTTGCTGCTGGACATGTCAGTGGACGATGGTGACTCTAAGATTCAGAATCAGATGAAGAAGCTTCAGAGCCCTGTTATACTGCTCTACTGCACTAAAGAAGAGGCCACTACCATTTTTGAGGTGGCACATTCTGTCGGTCTCACTGGATACGGTTACACCTGGATTGTACCAGCACTGGTAGCGGGGGATGCAGACAACGTGCCACCTGTTTTTCCAACAGGTCTGATGAGCATTTTAATTGATGACAGTTCTTTAGACATCTCAATGTTTCACATTTCACCAAAATTTCATACATTTACTCAGAATTATTCTTAAATACACACAATACACAAATGCAATTTAATAACTATACAATATTTACACAGCAGTGAAATAAGGACATTAAAAACACCTTATATTTGTTTGCCAGGAGAAATTTTTGAAATGCACAGTTTAATCACTACCTTTAGATTTATTCTTTTTTACACTATTACACTAGAAATGTTGCTACATGTACAGTATGATGTGGAGAAACATGGCCTAGAGCACAACAGAAATATCATATGGTATAAAAGGTTAATGCTGAATAATGTAAAGCTGAGAAAGCAGACTGCATTGCAAAATATGGGACAGCATAGATTTTGATGTGTTTTTGTAGGATTTATTTTAAAGAAAACTATTTTTTTTCTGAGCTGTGACACAGAATCACAGAATAAATGGCTAGTCCCCATCTTAAGTACTTTTAGCACATCTGATTACATGATATGTAAAGCAATTTGTCTGCTTTTCTTGGCAATTAGCATTTCTTTTTTAGGGTGTGTGTGTGTGTGTGTGTGTGTGTGTGGGGGGGGGTTAATACAAACGAAACAGTTTTATTGTGTGTGATTGTGTTCAGCATTTCCTGTGCTCTTCTTGAGGAGGTCCAGAATGTATAGTTGCAATCCAGCATCATTAACCCCCGGGAGTGTAAAGGTTTTTCGGACACTCTGATGTAGTCTGACATGCCTTGATTTTTATACAAATTACCATCCATAATTATTTTTTTCCAAAGTGTTACACAGGCTTTTTGTTCATCACAAACTAAGAAACAACAGTGTCAAAACAATAAGAATGTCATAAATCTATATTTTGATTAAATCTGCTCTAAACGTAGACTAAAACATATTTCAGATGTGCTGATATGTTGTGAAAAAACACACTCTAAACATTTCTAGCCAAGACTTTTGAGGTCAGATTTGAATAAACAGAGGTGTTGGCTACACACTGGTCATTACAGTTTTTAGAAACTGTATGTGGTTTTGTTTCTAAAGCTTTACAAATGTGAGTTTAAGTGTTTCACTCATTCAGTGGTTCCTAGATTGAATATTTATGAGATATGTGTGAACATGTGAACTTTTCGTTCAGGTTCACGTTCCACGGCTGGTAATCCACCAATGGAATGTCTGGAATTACCATGTCATTATCATATGAATGACAGATCACATCATTTGGCAAGAAAAAAATGCATGCTGCCTGACTCGCTCTGAAAAAAGTGTCTCTGCTTATTTAATCTCTTCTCACGAATACCTAAAAATATATTTTGATTCAAGCTAAATATATATATATATGAAAAGTTAAAATGTGAAATTATATGTGTTTTTGTATATTTTCGTTAATATGCTGCTGGTGTGAGCGCCAACTCCAGAGGGTTAAATTAATTGGATTAAATCAGCTGTGGTGCTGGAGGAAATAATCCATAAAATGGCCCACATTTATCAAGGATCTCAGAGTATCTACCACCAGTCTATTTACAGTGCCACTTAAAGAAATCTAGTATTGTGAAAAAGTTCACTGTTGTTCATAATTTAATTATTTTATATCCATTACAAGTGACATTTTAAGCCTTTTTTGTTGTAATATTAAACCATTTAGCTTATAGTTAATGAAAATCAGAAATGCAGAATCTCACATTAATATAATATTTCATGTTAAGTTTGAGAAAATTACTATTTAAACAGTATCAGCATTACAACAAAAATTTTTACTTTTACATGTAATGAATAAGAAATATACAACAGTTTACCTTTTTGAATTAAATTATTACCACAAATGAACTTTTTCCACAATATTCTATACAATATTGTTTTAGATGCACTAGTATACAGTTGTATTTAGGGCTACGTAAATGTCATAAACTGATCCCAGATCAACATTTCTTTACTCTGGGAAGTTTATTTGATTTTGATTAATGTGGGCCAATGACTGAAAGCATAAAGAGAAGTAATGAAACCAAATATGTGTTTTTCTAACTGGATTTTTTAAACCAACATATCAGTAGCAAATCAAAAACTTTACCAAAAACAAGAATTACATTTTACTGTATTTATCAAATCAAATTTATATATAAAGTGCTTTTTACAATTGATGTCACAAAGCAGCTTTACAGGGTTAGTAATAACAAACCCCAAATCATTAATCTATTAATTTATGTGGATTGAACATGGAAACACACACACATAAATACTGTTAGACAATGTTCTGCTAGCTAGATAATGCTTTTTATACTGTACATGTTGAATGTATTGCTGAAAGGGCAGTAAATGTTCTCTCATTTGTCTCTCAGGTCTGATTTCTGTGTCTTATGATGAGTGGGATTATGGGCTGGAGGCTCGTGTTCGTGATGCTGTGGCGATCATTGCCATGGCGACCTCCACCATGATGCTGGACCGAGGTCCGCAGACTCTGTTGAAGTCAGGTTGCCACGGTGCACCTGAAAAGAAAGGCACTAAAGGAGGAAACCCCAATGAAGTGCTGAGGTGAGTCAGCCTCACACACACACAGCGCACATTGTAGTGACTCTGCTAATACTGTAGCTGAGTAATACTACACCTGAACTTAAGTCTAACTTTTTCTCCCAGAAATCATATTTCAGTTATCTTCCGCTTACCTTAGGTGTAGTAGATCAGCCATGAGTTTCAATGTTAATGCTGGTATAACTTATTAGTCACCTAAATAACCAAGTTGTTTCTGTTATCTCAACAAACTCAAACCTCACCCTGGACTCCCAGACTGCTCATTATGTTTTAGGATACTGTGAACTATAAAAATGAATCAAAATTCACAGGTACATTCAGACCCTTCAGACAGCATTGCAATCTTGGATTGGTCATTGTCACTCAAACCGATTCTAGATCAGCAGATGGTCAATGCAGCATTTAGCTGCATGAGTCATACTGTGTGCTGAACCACATAAATGAGTCTGTGAGACCATAATTGAGATCTGGATGTGGTTTAAGTGGATTAAGAGAGGTTTGGATGATGTATTTTGGCAGAAACACCTGGGCTATTGAAGTAGCTATTGAGTTCTAGGTTTTGATAGCAATGTTAGCCAATGGCTAAGATAAATACGTCCACACATTCCCCACTCATTCCTACTCACTAGAAGCCATGTAGATGTCCCTTAGTGTTTTTCACTTTTGTCTCTGGGTGGTGTTTAGTCAGACTTCATAGTCAATGTAATGATTTCAAAATGAATTCACACACACACACACACACACACACCTCTGTTGCAAACACTTAGGTACACTTAATTTGTCTTCGTCAGTTCAGAGAGAGCTAGTGACAGAGATATAGAGAGGGAGAGAAAGAAAGAGAAAATGCTAAGAATGAGACTTACTAAGAGCACCATTAGAGGCAACTAATTTACTTTACACAGAGAATTAAATGGCAGTGGAAATCCATTTCCTGTTTGCAGTGGACTGAAAAGCGATGTTGTTTTAAACCATCAGATGTTAAAAAAACTCAATTTGCATACTGGATCATGTGTTAACCCTTACATTATGTTGCATTTATCTTTGGCACTAATAAACACATGATATAATTTGATATTAATTATTTCTTAGCTCATTCAAACAGGTGGGAGAAATTCTGTCAAAAGTCAATACAATCACAAATACATCTAAATGCAAGTTTATAGTACATTCTATTCCATATGTTTCTCATGTTTCTCATGGTATTTCTTTTCAACATGTATATTATGTCAATAATACCTCTAAAATATATTCACATGTATATTTGTCCTTTGACTAAACCTTTGACCATATTTCTGTGTCTATGTACTGTACATGTTGCGCTTGCTGCTTATTGCACTTCTGGTTAGATGCTAAACTACCGTACATTTTGTTGCCTTGTACTTGTACATGTGTAATGACAGTAAAGTGGAATCTTATCTAATCTAATCTAAAAATGCACTGTACTCAATTCACTTGATTCAAATACACACTACAACTCAAATCTTTTGGGTTGCCCAGAATTTACCACAACTTTTATTTAAAGGCTTAAAGGCTTTTGTACTGCTTCACTCTCCAATAGAACTCTTCCAATCTCCAATGGAAGATTAGCTATTTATTCTCCAATGGAAGGTTAGCTGTTTATTCTCCAATGGAAGGTTAGCTGTTTATTTTCCAATGGAAGGTTAGCTGTTTACTCTCCAATGGAAGATTAGCTGTTTACACTCCAATAGAAGGTTAACTGTTTACATTCCAATGGGAGGTTAGCTGTTTACACTCCAATGGGAGGTTAGCTGTTTACACTCCAGTGGGAGGTTAGCTGTTTACACTCCAGTGGGAGGTTAGCTGTTTATTCTCCAATGGGAGGTTAGCTGTTTACACTCCAATGGGAGGTCAGCTGTTTAGTGTCCAATGGGAGGTTAGCTGTTTAGTGTCCATTGGGAGGTTAGTTGTTTATGCTGCAGTGGAAGTTTAGTTGTTTACTCTCCAATGGAAGGTTAGTTGTTTACTCTCCAATGGAAGGTTAGCTGTTTATTCTCCAATGGAAGGTTAGCTGTTTATTCTCCAATGGAAGGTTAGCTGTTTACATTCCAATGGAAGGTTAACTGTTTACACTCCAATGGGAGGTTAGCTGTTTACACTCCAATGGGAGGTTAACTGTTTACTCTCCAATAGAAGGTTAGCTGTTTGCTCTCCAATAGAAGGTTAACTGTTTACTCTCTAATGGAAGATTAGCTGTTTACTCTCCAATGGGAGGTTAGCTGTTTATTCTCCAATGGGAGGTTAGTTGTTTACTCTCCAGTGGAAGGTTAGCTGTTTATTCACCAATGGAAGTTTAGCTGTTTACTCTCCAATAGATGGTTAGCTGTTTACTCTCCAATCGAAGGTTGGCTGTTTATTTTCCAATGGAAGGTTAGCTGTACTCTCCAGTGGAAGGTTAGCTGTTTATTCTACAATGGGAGGTTAACTGTTTACTCTCCAATGGAAGGTTAGCTGTTTATTCTACAATAGAAAATTAGCTGTTTACTCTCCAATGGGAGATTAGCATGTCATGGGACATAAAATGTCAGGGATACACTACAATATTTGATATTAGTTTATGAACAACCTCAATATATACTCTGTACACTACAGTAGGAGATATTAGTGCATAAACAACCTCCATAAACATTTTATACACAAGGACAGGAGACATAAGTCCATAAACGACCACAATAAACACGCTATACACTAGAATTTGAAATATTAGTCCATAATCAATTCCAGTTGTCTGGAACTCACCACTGAAGATAAGCCAGGGGATCACAGAACTGATAATAGTAAACACCCTGAAAAGTAATCTTTTATAATAATATAGACATTCACACATGCCATGTTTGTGTGCATTGTTGTGTGGTATAAACTGTAGTTTCCCTTTATTGAGGTCTTAACACTGAAGCATTGTATCTGACTTAATAAGTTGCAGCAATCCTGAGTTACATTTGAATAGTATATCAAGGAAAACGTAATAGCACTTGACTTGCCTATCACAGGACACTGAGGCAGTTTTCGGACTTCTGAGAATTAAAGCAGGTCTGATGTGAAGAAGAGAAAAGCACAGTACGTTTCAGTCAGCAAGAATGTGATTTTCTAAATTGTGTGAATCAAATGCAAGGTTGAGTTGCCAACCAGTTGCATTAACACAAAAGGCAGGATGCTCTGTGGAGAAAAAGAGCTGCATAAAAAAGAATGAGATAAGATGAACTTAAAGATGGCCACGGCGCATCAACAGAAACCTTTTCCCATAATGGAGACGGCCGCATTCACGCAAAAGAATCATTTCAGCTCATTCGGGGCCCCGGCAGGAGCTGCTATTCTTTTTATTACCATTACACGGCCTGTTATCCGGCACTACGAACCGCACGAGCGGGGCATTTCGGGTGAGTTCTGCAGGTCGCCTATTACTTCTTTCCAAACTGCAGACACTGCATGGCTGGAAGAGTCAGCTCTTATGAATATATTAGCCTTGGCCACCTGAGCAAAATGATCCCCCTCCTTTTACACATCCATTTCCATTTATTCATTTAGCAGATGCTGTAAATCCAATACACAAAGCCAAACCAATATAATGTATCCAGAGCATCTGCAAGGATTTATTACTTAAATGATATCCACCAATATTCTACATTTGTCTTGTGCATTTCTTCTCAATTTATTTTTGTGTGGGTGTTTGTATCCAAACCCATCACAATTTATTTTTATGTAGTCATTTTCCAAGTTTTTTTTCTTTAATATTAATCAGTCTGTTTAAGTCTGATACATGCAAATGAGATCTGTTCTGATTAGGTCCCTAAGTAGTGCCTCAATTAAAAATGCAATCTAGGCTGAAACTTCCTTAGAACTTCAAACTGAAATGATGGTGTTAAATATAAAAATTCCTGAATAGGTAGTTGTATGAAAATGTGTTGTTTTGTTTTTGTGGCATCACAAAAGCAAGTAATTCAAAATTGTGTGTTTTTGCTTCCCTTTCATGGACATTATTGACTGGGGAGTGAGTGATACATTCTAAAACTTTAACGTTTATATACTACGTGAACAAGAAAATTTGGTTTCCCATGACGCGGGGCCTTTAAATAAGTAACTAATAAACAGACGTTAAGTGCAGAGGCTTGAAGGGATGATTGTTTTTCACTTCTGACAGCAAGTAACTCCTTTAACAATGGCTTTGAGTGTACAAATAAGACACAAGACATTGGCGCTTAATCTGTGGGTGATTAGTGTCTATGTTAGTGCCAATCTATTATATTTACACACCCACAGCTGGCCTAATATAACATTGAGTACACAGCTCATATCTGCTACAGCTTGTCCATTTAAGGATGTACTAACTTTTCATGATTTTTTAAAGCTTGTCAGTTTCTGGCTAAAACAGGCTGACAACATTTTTGTCATGTTGCACTGATATTTCTGTACCTTCTAGTTAGTATATAAAAGGGACAGTTTCTCAGGGAAAAATGATATTGCTAACAATATGAAATCTAATAGTGTCCAGTATTATGTAAAACAAGAGATGGAATAATGATGGTTGTGTATCTGCTCATTCTAAAGCTTATTCATTTAAGAATACACTTTATTTAATTAATTACATTAAAGAAAAATGTGACCCCGCCAGGGAAAACCAGGCAAAAGTCACTTGGCAACTTATTGAGATATCATGTCAATATCGTGTCACTCACATTAGCAACAAAACTTAGCCACTCGGTATTATTGCTGTAAATGAAAGATAACTGTCTCAGATATCTATTGTAGTACATATTTTGATCAAAAACTAAACTTAAATTCACAAAAAAGTTGTTTTGAAAAAAACTAATTTTGAAAAAAAAGAATGACTTTGACCTGGTTTTCCCTGGCGGGGTCACAAATATCAAAGCACACTCAATGTTTCACTCTCTACTGGTATGAAAAAAGCGGTGTCATTTTATCTCTAGATATATAAAACTTGCAGTCACTATAAGCAATGTGAGCACATTGGGAATATAAAACTATTCTTTTTAAATCTGTGAAACTCAATTTTAACTTGCAATTATATGGTCCCTTTAACTGGTGAGCTATACGATGATTGGGTGGATTATACTGAGCATTTGTGTAATGTTAGAAATGATTAAATATCAGTGTTTCTTTTAGCATTATATAGGCCAGGCCAACCCACCCAGACAAGCTCACATATTGCCTGACCTGAATGAGATACAGGCATTGAACAGGTTAATGTTTTTGATTGGCAATTGCTTCATTTTTTTAAAATCAAAGTGTACTATTTTTTGGGTAATCTAAATTCAAATCCAGCATAGATCAGATCAGTGTATGACTAAGATGAGCAGGTTTATGTCAGAGAAGCTGCATCAAGGCCAGCTCATGATTTTTGGGGTGCCTAAGCAGGATTTTTGGGGTCCCCTACTGCTCTTCCACCCGTCCACACCCCCAGGTACTGCATATTGTAAACATGCAGACTCCAAATTCATTTTAAGAGTTAGCCATACATTAAGCACATTATGGTAACAGTGCTGTTAGTGCACAGTACATAAAATGAAGCAACAGGCTACTTAATATAGGTATTAATACTAGCTACTTTTGTCTTTTTGCTTTTTCTCTCCATTTTCTTTTTCATTTCTCAGCTTCAAATGCATATATTTTTATTCGCCAATCAAGTGGCATCTTGGAAATTTGTTAGAGGACCCCCTGGTGCTTGCAGGGCCCTAAACAACTGCTAAAGTCACTTGTTAGCTGGCACTAAGCTACATGTAGCTCTTCTATCATTTAATGTCAATACAGTGGAACCTTGACTTACAAGTGAATCAACTTACGAATTTTCCATGATACGTAATTTTTCATGAGTTGTGACGCTATCCACCACTAAGTAGCCCAGCGAGCGTGAGTGAGTGCCAGGATCAGTGCTGAGAAGAAGAGGTCATGCATTGGCCCTGTGTAATGACACTTGCCTAATTTTAACATATTTTGAAAGGGAGGAAGAAACAAACCTCCTTGCAAAGGAATTTATTGAAATGTCCTTCAAGTGTAAGAGAGGAAAGTGTGGTGAAAATGACAAAAGTCAGTGAAGAAGAAGATTAAGTGAAGTGATTTTTTTAAAAAGTAGCAATTAAGTTTAACAATGAATTGTAGCATTAAGTGTGTAGTGCATAATTTAACTTAAGCGATAGAGCACGAAATTAAAAACCTCCTCTGCCTCCACCTTCGCCAGCATCTTCGTCTGATCTTCAAGGTAAATACATTTAATAAAGCTAGTTTATTTATTTACATTCTCTTTTATTATGAATAATTATTTTTATACACTATTTGTTATTTATAAAATACATTTTTGTTATTTAAAAACATGTAACAAAATAACTGGTGTGGTTCTTGGGGGGCTGGTATGGATTAATAGCATTTCAATTCATTTTAATGGGGAAATTAAAATAATATACTAGCAAATTGAGTTACAAGCTCCGTCACAGAACAAATTAAACTCGTAAGTCAAGGTTCCACTATACTCTTAAATCACAGAATTGCATCAAATAATTTTTTTTTTGCCTGCAATTTAAAATGTTAGTGTTGCGTTATTTAATTGATGGTATTTTTACTTCTGAATAGAAGTAAACTGAAGTTTCACCTTTGCTATTTCATGGATGAATAAAAACAGTGAGTGCTGGATGTTTGTAAAAATAAACAATCAACTTAATAATTAAATTTGACCTTTACAATCAAAGTAGTTTACAATTAAAATAGTTTATTTGATTGCTTTACAAATCAAGATTTTAAGATTGGAGAAAATGAGAAAACATTAAAATTTTACGGTGAACAAGCTGTAGCTACTTTGCGCTCTGATCTCAGACTAACAGAGAGAGTTACATTTGGTTCTCACTAGTTAACTTGTGTTTGAGTAGATTCTTTCTAATAGAATTGTAAGTATTGCTTTTTGTGAGTATTTTTTGTCAGTACCAGTATTGTGATTATTGTCAACATTATTGAAGTATTACTTTGATATATTTTGAATGGTGGTGGCAGTAAGAGAACATTGAAAGGATGGATGAGGGAGTGTATGTGAATGGGGCGGGGTTCCTCTTTCTTTTTCTAACACACTGTATTTGACATTTTGACAGTGTTCGACGTCTCTGCTTATTATCTTGGCTTTTGTGATCTGGCAAACACCCCCGTTTTAACGGCGATGTGAAAGCCCACCTTTCACTCCAGCGCTGGTGCCTTGGCTTTGTTTCGGTGCTCAATGCTGGGCTCGGACGGGGGCATTGATTGCTAATTATTAATTAGCATTTAGTGCTCTCTTGCATTTGATGTGCCGTTGTGTCAGTAATAGAACACTCGGGGCGAAGCTGGATTAGAGAGACGCAACAAGAACAGAACAGACCTTCTCTTAGTCACTCCCTCGCTTTTATCTCTCTGTCTCTCTCCTTCTTCATGTCCTTCTTTCTATCCCTCTCTCTCCTCTCCCTAAGCTTCAACTCTCTTTCGTTTCCTCTGTCTCTTTAATCTTTTGATTTTTCTTCTTTTTTCTTTCTCTTTAATTATTTCTCTGTGTACATGGCCTGTCTCTTTCTTTCTTTCTGTCTCTCTCAACTCTCTCTCTCTCTCTCTTTCTCTCTCATTCTTTTTCTATCATTCTTTCTATCTCTCATTCTCTCTCATTCTCTCTCATTCTTTCATTATCACATTCTCTCTTTCTCGTTTTCTCTTTCATTCTCTCATTCTATCATTCTTTCTCTCCTTCTTGTTTTCTCTTTCATTCTCTCTCATTCTTTCATTCACTCAATTTATGCTCTCTTTTCTTTCTCTCTCCTCTCACTCATTTAATCTCTTTCTCTCTCATTCTGTTTTGATTTTTATTATTTTATTCTTCTTCCACCCTCTTTTAACTCTTTGTGTGTCTTTTTCTGTCTCACATCTCTCTCACATTCTTTCATTCTCATTCATTCTTTCTTGTTTTCTTTCATTCTCTCTCATTCACTCATTTACACTCTCCTCTCTCGCCTTCTATCTAATTCTCTCTCATTCTCTCACTCATTCTGTCTCTTTCTCTCTCATTCTGTCTTGATTTTTATTCTTTTCTTTTTACATTATTTTTTAAAGTTATTTTTATTCGATTTTTTCTCTGTGCATATGGTCTCTCTCTTATTCTCTCTTTCTCTCCTCTCATTCTTTCTCCTGTATTTTCTCTTTCCTTCTGTCTCTCATCTTTCATTATCTCAGTTCTCTTTCATTCTCTCCTTTTCTCTCGCTTATTCTTTTCCTCATTCCTTTTCATTCTCTCTCACTTTTGCCACACATCTCTTTCTCTTTTTCTCTGTCTGTGACTCTGTGTCTCTCTGTCTCTTTCTACCTCTGTCTCTCTTGTGGTAGTCAGAGATAGAGAGAGAAATTGTGGGAGAGCATCTCCATCTCTCTGCTTAAACACACACACACACACACATGCTTCATCCTCACCCTCACTCGCCTCCCAAAATAAACCCTGTAAAATATTCAATGCTAAATTTGGGGAGCTACACGTGTTGTGAAACAGCCGAATGTAAAAGAACTCAATGCTACAACTTCTGACGCCATGGTTACAAAGCCTCAGGCCGCTGCATGATCCACAACACACACACACACACACACACACACACACACACACACACACACACACACACACACACACATACACACACACACAGTCATTCCTCATGCATGCTAGAACATTAATTAGTTAGTAGACAATCTTTCTTCATGTTGCATTAAATATTCAGAGTATTTAGGGTGGTATTGATTGCCAAAAAAGCTGTTGCAATGATGTATGGATGAGTTGCATTATAGAGAGAAATAGATTTGGTGCTTCAGTCATCACAGCTACTTTTGTCCGGAGCATTTTATAAAATTGAATTTATTGATATCTCCTTATTTTAAGTGTCAAACTCTGTTAAGTACAGAAGTGAATGAGATCCATTGTGTCCAGGCAGTACTGGATTTGTGTTTCTTAAACCTGACTTTTAAACTGAGGGCTGAATGTACTAAGGTTTTGGTGACAGCTTTAGGTGAAAACTGGGTGCATTCTGGCCAAACACTTTATGTACAAAACAAGTGCGTAATCCATGTACATAGATTTGAAAGAGTGCCAAACAAAATGTGAGCTACTTCTACTTAGTGAACATGTAGCATTGTCACCATGTTGTCTACTTTCTTGCAACATTGCTACAACCTTGTCAGAGTAACAACATTTGGTATAAAGTTCACCTACTATCAACACAGCAACAATCAAAATACATTCCGCTTTTTTTGGAATGTGGCTGAAATTACTTTTGCTGTATATGTATTGTAATGTATATGTAATATCAAGTTGACCAAGAAAATAGCCAGAGAGAACTCTTGTAGGATCTAGAAAGGCAAATCAAAACCCCTGTATGACAGCAATAGATCTTCAAGAAGATTTATCAGACTCTAGATGCTCTAGAACTGTTCTACTGTGCAGCAACAACTGCACAAATGAGAAGAAAACTATTCCGGCGTCCTCACCACAAAGTGTGAAGGCACATCTTAACAAGCCTGATATGTTGTCCGAATCTCATAAAATGTTGTCACAGCATTATAATTGTCATGTAATGCAAGAAGTGAGACACAGATTGAAACTAAACAGGCTTTTACTACAAAATATAACATACACAAAACCAAGAATGCACCAATAATAACAGCACCAGAGGGAAACCCAAATAGTAGTCAAAAACACAAGCAAAAAGGTCAAAGCCAAATGGTCATACACCACAGCTAACTTCATCCAAAAGTTCAAGGCAAAAATGTAGTCAGAGGTGGAACAAAAAGGGTCATACATGTAATTGAGTTAAACACAGATAAGGCTGAAAATACAGAGGCTATGCTTTGTAGGGAAAATGAGTTAACAAACAGTACATACAGTATATACACAAGTCAGGTAATGATGAACAGATTTATAGAATCAGAACTCCACTGAGGCAGATCTCCTCGCAGGTATGCAATTGGTTTATAAGGAAATCTTGTGCTTATTCATGGCATTCTGGGAAATGGAGTTCATAACTTGAGCCATGCTGTAGGGCGGCGTGACAGTAAGCTACATTTCAACTCAAAAGAAATAGGTTATCAGAATGTCACCAAAACGTAACTGCATCAGTAGCGCAACATTACAACTGGATTTATGACTTTAGTAAACAAACGGCTACATGAAATACCAATAGACGGCTAGGACCAAGAAGCAGGACAGTGGCCAGGGGTGGATATGAGAGAGAGGGTACTAGTTAGTACTACATCTTGCAAACTAATTTAAACAAAATGTAATCTCTCTGGCTGCTGAAAGGTTAATCTCAGTAGATGACAAAATGTTAACTTGGTTGCTCAAGTGAACATTTTGTACACTACATATACTATATAGCAGACTATATACAGTGCTGTCATGAATGTGACATTTTTGGTGAAAATTATATATAAGCAGAATTCTTATATTTTGTTCACTGTTCATTTTGTTGAACAGCTGTGAAATTACAAACCTTAAGTGCCCAAATTGACCAATCAGCCGTCCTGCTTCCTGGTATCTCTAAACTGACCACAAACACAGCTTGAGTTCAACTTTACTGACCACTGTCTCATAAAGCTTTAATATCATCACGTTACAATGTTTATAAGATCCATCATATGTTTTAATGCATTCTGCTTTCTTTGGTTTACTTCACTTCATCATAAGTGATGCCAAAAATTTGCTGCAAAATAAACGTGGTAAATAATAGTTGTCAGTGTAATTAACTGTGATTATCTAAAATAATCACAATCTAAATGAATCAGGTTATTATATAATAACTTAGACAGCCCTATCTAGACTGCATGTTTTAATACGTACAGGTCATATATTGAAGCACATTTATTTATTAACTTCAGCCTCTTTATCAATAAACTTTCATTTTCTTTATTGCCTTGAGTCTGTTGGGGACTCCACTGTTTCTCAACTTTACAACTCGTGTGCACACAGACAGTAGGAGGTCTTGAACAGTTTGCAGTACTGTGTGCAGCCTTTAATTTCAGACCAATAGTGGGTGAATATTGCAGTCACACCAAGGCATCTGTTGTGACCCTGAGTGTTCAGATTTTTAGTTAAAAGTGACCAAACTAATTTTTATGGTGACTTTAGCAACCTAAAGCCCAAATGGCTTGAATCCAGTTGGATTTGACCATATGACCATATGTCCGGTGACAGTCGTGGCCTAGGTTAGGGATCTGGTCTTGTGACCGGGAGGTTCAATCCCAGGGCAGGTCATGACTGAAGTGCCCTTGAGCAAGGTACCTAACCCCCAACTGCTCAGCAAAGTTCAGTCTAATCTAATCAAACATTTGTGTTATGTACATTAAAGCCAAATCAGCTTCACCATTCCAGCATAAAAAAGCAGCTGCTTAGCTTCGTTCTTCTCCTCCTCTTCTGTTTCTACTCCATTAGCAAGCTAGATGGTCTAAATATTTGTAACAGCCCTTACATGTACTTGAACAAGCACATTTTTGTCTGACAACAAGCATATTAAGTCCTTCCCAGTCACCTAATCACAAGTGGTCACTGAAGATGCATTCAAGATACTGTCCAAATAATTATTATTACTGTCCAAGATTATTTGTATTAATCTGTACTGGAAATTCTTATATTTATCTCTAAATACATGGCAAAAATGTATGCTCTAAACATTGCTCGGTTAAAACAATCCAATTTGCGTCATTTCCATAACCCAGCACTGTGTCACTATATAAAACAGCACATGCCAGGTTTAACAAAGGTGGGGTATTGAAATTAATCACAATTAGATCTTTATTAATTTACATAAGCAGCGTACACTCTTCAATCATTATGCTTTACGTTTAAGTTTGAAGACACGTACAACATTTGTATTTTTTTACCTCATACATCAATTTAACAACAGACTAAAATACCCCAACATGCTGGGTCATAAGACTTGCTCTGAGCACTGGATTATTTTTCATTGGGTTACTGTATTTTGTTTGTTTTTACTTTACATATTACTTTATTTTTAGTGGAACAAACATTATAACTAAACTAATTAAGCTAACATGGGCTAATTATTTCAGTACAACCTGAAAACACAGTTTATGATATTGTTTTACTTCAAAGAAAACACTTTGTAATTGTTTCACTTAATAAAAAGTAGTAAAACATCAATATTTTATGAAGTGTTGCTTATTTATGTCAGTCAAAACCTAATAAAACATCTCTTCTTATTCTTCCAAACACAAAACGTGGAATTGACTAAAAGTTTATATGCAATTCCTCTGCTTTTTTCAACAAGCTATGAAAAATAATTCATAAAAATTACACCATGCTTTTGTTACGAGAAATAATAAAGTATAATGAAGAGAAATAATGAAAAAGGAAATTTGTTTTAAATGTATTTTAATATAATACAGTTTTGGACGTTTCGTAACACTTTATAATACAGCCCAACACAGCATAACTCCCTGTAATTTACAGTGAAATTTCCTAAAACATATGTTATTAGTTCCCCATATAATTCAGTGCACGCAAAATATTTACTGGTTCCTGCAGGTGCTTCTTTTGCTTGAAACAAAAGAAAGCAGCATTATATCCTAAATCATAATGACTCATCTGTGAGATCTTAACTAAGAGCTGGATTATGTTGGACAGTAATTTTGGTGATTTTTACAGAAATAGCTGGGTAATTTTAGGTGCCTATTATTTTCTAGTGTTTGTTAGTAATGTTAGTCTTGCATCTCCAGTTCTAATAGATAAAATTTGGACTTGTTCCTTGGCTGTTTGAATGCATCTGATGTAAGTGGACAAGTATGTAAATATGATGTGGTCCTTTAACGTAATTCCCTTCTACCACTTTTCTCAAGACCAACTGTGTAATATGAGGTTGTACTGCCAGGACTGTGTACATGCAAGACCAATTTGGATTCCAAATTTTACTACTTTAGTTTACAATTAGAGCTGTGAGACTAAGATTTCTAACAAACACTAGAGCTCAATAGTAGCTGAAGTAACCCAGCTGTTACTGTAACAGTAACTTTTCAAATCACATCCAGTTATGAGTGAAGGCCTCACAGACTATTTAATGTCATTTAGGACACAGTATTGTTTCTTTAAGTAAGTATTGAAGCCAGAAAGTGTTTAATATGTACTGCTTTATGATGGGAAAGTTCTAGAAAATGCATTTGTACATTTGTTTGCTCTAAAAGTGGTCTGTATTATAAAGCATTACATATAGTATAGCATATAATTATAATTATAGCATGATTATAATTATATAGCATAATTCATTCTACCTATACCAATTAAAGAACAAAAAATCAGAATAGAAGTAAATGGAGGTAGGAGGTTTTGATACACAGGTGGTATGCAGGCATACCTCAGTTACAGTGGCTTGAATGAAAACAACTCTTCTCTCTGACCCCAGCTGGACCTCAGCGATTTGTTTTCAGGGCAGTAGGGCCAGCAGAGCTGACGGTCCATGCTTGTGTTTTGTCATTCTGGCCCATGCGCCGTGCTGTCGTAGATCTGTCAGAAGTGGCATCTGTAGCTGTGGAGGTCTAGGGGATGGTCAGGGCAGACGTAGCAGAGCTATGTGTAAACATGAGACAGTGACGGAGGGTTTAAACAGGGTTTATGTGTTCTTCTCTCTGTGTGTATGTCCTATTGTTTACCCTATTGATGTTTGTTTGGCTGTCAAAATTTGTCTTTCCATCTGCCTGCTTTACATCTTGCCCATGTGTGCATCCGCATACATCTCCTCGTTACTGTCATTTCCCCTCTGTGTGTGTTTGCATTTGTGTGTCTTGTGTGTGCATAGTGGCCTTGGATCTGCAGTCCCAGCAAACAGGATTATATTGTGACAGTGTTGTGACGATGCTGTCTATGTTCTTGCAATGTTGATATAATGTTGTGACAAGATTATATGTTTGCTGGGTTAAAAACATTGATATTTTCAATATTTAATGTTAGGAATGGAAGTATCAGTATTTCAATATCGATCCACCCATCTCTGCTAGCTTGCCATGGTCTTTTACTAGCCTAGCAATAGCATTCATTGCTAATGATGAGGAGCTGTTCTGTTAAAAGTTTCTGGAGTCTGGTGGGATATAACTAAAATTCCGCAAAAACACTTATATAACTTCAAGATTTTATCCAGAAACAAAACTAAATATATCCCAGAAACCTTATTGGATCTGCTTTTCAAATACGTATAGGTTGAATCTAAATATATTTTTAGGTATTTGTGAGAGGAGCATAAATAAGCAGACACATTTTTCACTGCGAGTCAGAGTGCAGTGCTTTTTTTCCAGCCCACTGATGCGATCTGCCATTCATATGACTAATTCTGGACATGCCACTGGGGGATTAGCAGTGCAAGAATGTGTGAAAACATCCATTTGGTCTCTATAAACAAAGAACGCTCACATGAACAAAGACCTCTCACCTCACACCTATCTCATGAATATCAAATATAGGAATGAGTGAAATAATACTGCATCAGTAAAGCACAGTGTCAACAGCCTTAGAAATAAAACCACATACAATTTGTAAAAACTGTAATAACCAGTTTGTAGCCAACACCTCGGTTTATTCAGTTCTGATTCTTATTCAGGCTAGAAATGTTTAAAGTGTGTTTTTTCACAATATATCAGCACATCTGAATATAGTATATGTTTAGAGCAGATTTAATAAAAATATAGATTTATATAAATATAGATATATGTTTTGACACTGTTGTTGCTGAGTTTGTGCTGAACAAAAGCCAATGTAACACTTTGGGGAAAAAATTGTTTTATATAGGTATGAATTTGTAGAACGTCAGGTCATGTTAGACTACATCAGTGTCTGAAAACCCCCTCACCCTCCAGAGGGTTAACAGAACTGTAGCTTTATTTACACTAAATGCCATGGTACACACACTGGCAGAGTAAAGATTGGGCATTGCTCCTTCTGTCATCACAGAGTTTTAATTTTTTACTCTTACTGATCAAATAAAACTACTGTCTAACAGTAAATATGGCAGTTGTGATGGTACATCTGCTCACATGAACCCTTTCAGTGACTAGAAAGCAGGAGATCTAGCCTGTATTCACTACCTCAGTAAGGTAGCTTGGGCTGTTGCTGAAAGACGTGAACCCACCTTAACTCAGACTTGGATGTGTGTCTGTCTTTCCGTCTCTTGAGTAATGTGTGTGTGCTGGTGTATGTATTTTTAATTAAAGCGGATTGTGGGCTGTAGATTAATTACCTTACTTACACAAGGCTTAGAGCATGTTGGGGGGAGTGGTGGTGGGGGACACGGAATCATCAAACCATCTCCCCAGGGAGGCCTACGGGCCCACACACACACACACACACTCACACCTGCTTGCGAGAACCAAAGCAAGATCTGGCACCACAGCTGTGTTGTCATACCCTGCGTTTCACTGGAGCAGAAATTATAGCTACCTAAATCCTGATTAGCTGCCCTGCTGTAGTGATGTCGTCACGCTGTCTCGCAACGATGTCACTCTAAATCCGTCAGAGATTAGTGACGCTCTCTTGTAGGAGATGTGCAGCAGTAAATAAATAAATAAACAAACGAGCGTTGGTGGGTATTATCATTATTACTGGTTTTGATGGAATTTAATTTAGCTAACCCACAACCCCTCTTTCTGATCCTGGTGTGTTTTTGACAAGCACTCACTGGCCACCTCTTTAGGTAAACAGACCTTGTATCTACACTCATTGTCCATTTTATCAGCTCCACTGAGCATCCTGGTGCACTTTGTAGTTCTACAATTACAGACTGTAGTCCATCTGTTTCTCTGTATACTGTATTAACCTCCTTTCACCTGTTCTTCGATAATCAGGACCCTCACAGAGGTATTATTTGGGAGGTGGATCATTCTCAGCACTGCAGTGACACTGATGTGGTGGTGTGTTAGTGTGTGTGGTGGCCAGTGAGTGTACTTCAGTCTATGAAAGTTTCTTTTTTTGTTCCTATTTCAGTTCCTTTCAGAAAGCGTATCGTGCCTGAAGAGAAGAATTCAAGGCTGAACGATCACTTAATGTTCAAACATATGAACAACAGGTTATTGATCCTTATAGAGCACTTTGAGAGCTACACTTAATGGAACACTTCAGCATTTTCCAACCTAATTTATCTGCCACATCTGGAGTGCACCATTACAGACAGACAGACAGTAATCTCAGTACGTTTCACTGTGCAAAAAAAAAAGAACCGAAAACCTGATGATACACTTATAATAAAAGTGTGCAGGCGCTGAATTCTGTGAATAAACCTTTGAAATGTGAAACTGTATGTAAATGCAGTCCTTAGGATGAGACAGAGATGGTACCCAAGCCGTTCTGATGAAGGGTTATCCTACTTTCAGTTCACAACAAAAAAGAATGCATACTATATACATATAATAGAGATTTAAAAAAAAGAAAGAATAAGACAATACAAACTTACATTACAGCAACTTACAGAGTTACAGCAACCTGCCTAAGTTCATAACCACTCAGCACGATGTTGAACTATATAATCACATGTATGTGAAATGGTAGTTTCACAATTACAGACTTATGGAGTGACTTTTTTGTGTCAAAAGTTTCACAATAGCAAAAATAAATCTGCAAGCAAAATTCACAGAAACAAGACCATAAAGTATATCTTGTGAATGCAAAAAAAGAAAAATATATTAAATATGAATGTAATGTTTATTTCATTTAATGTTACGTTTGCATTTTGACCATTTTTGATTTCAATGTTTTTGTTTTTTTTATTTTTTCCACAATTTTTGGTTTCAATGTTTTTGTTTTTTTGCTTCTGGAGTCTCTCTTTGCTTCTGCCCCACATTTTTTTGCTTCTGAGTTTTGGAACACTTTTCACGTGTGGGTGGGACTTAGAAGGTGGCATTAGCCTTGAATTTCCATTGGGAACTGATTTTGATTGACAGCAGCTTTGAGCCCGCCTCTGAAACAGAGCCACGCCCACCACGTCTGCTTCCCCAGCGTTTTCAAACATGGCAGAACGCAGGGTTTGCAATTCATAGCAGCAGCTAAACTGAATTTTGCCATTAAAGTGTATACAAAGGTTATAATTAATTGCTAAATGGTCTGTAGATATTGCAGACACTCATGTTTCTTGAACACATCAGTGTTTTCTCTCCATCCAGTTCCCTAAAACTTTAAAAAGCTCACGTTGGTGAAGTGTGCTCAGTATTAACCGTCACGCTTAATGTAGGTATTTGAGCAGTGGATCATTCACAGCTCAGCTGTGAACCATATCTGTGCCAACCATATCTGGGCGTACACACACACACACACCTTCATTCACACACCAGGGTCATTTAAGAGTAGCCAATTCACCTGATCTCCATGGTTTTGGACTGTGGGTGGAAACTCCGCTCAGATTGGGACACGAACCCAAGACCTCAGCGCTGAGAGGCGAACGAGCTAAGCACTAAGCCACCGTGCTCTTTTTTTCATGTTGACTGATCATAGACTGACCTTTGTGGCTGATTTGGATATTTTTTTTGATGGATTTACATTTTATACAACTTTCAATAAGATTTATTTTTAAAACGTAGTTCCAGTTCATTTCCTTAAGGTTATCTTCCATGTGCACACACCACTACGCAGTACAATGAATCACCACATGTTCTTCCCTCTGATGAACTAGCTCCATCTCTACATGAACAAATTGTACAGCTCATGAAATGAAAATGCTTTGCATGAATTCAACAGCTGCCTGTGGGCTATACTATTATGAATGTGTTTCAGGTTATAAGCTTTTCTTTTCTAAGCACTTGTACACTGTAGATGCAGCAGATAGAGTTTAGAATGAAAAATGGTAGCGTGTTCCTTGAGATCAATATTTAGCGTGTTTAGTTAGTGGACTGTGCAGTGAATGTTACTGTTTATCGCTGTTAGGTCATCGCTTATAAGGACAGCACGGCTGGTGGAATAAAACAGTAAATTGTAGTTTTTAACACTTGTATGGACACCTAACTCTCGCCTCCTCAAGCAGCTCATAAGCACTCCAAGCAGTGTGAGAGCCTCATTTCTGCGAATGCTGTTCTATCATGTCCCTATATTGATCCGTCTGTATTTATAGAGAGAGAAAGAGATTTATTGGGTACTTGTGTATCATGTCCCTACTTGCAAGTAGAAGAAAGACGAGGGATGAGAGAGAGAGAGACCAAAAGAGAGGGAGGCCAGCGAGATGAAGGGAGTGAGGGACAGATGGAGGGGTGTGGGGCAACATTCTGGGTACGAAAGTCTCTCTCTCTCTCTCTCTCTCTCTCTCTCTCTCTCTCTCTCTCTCTCTCTTTCTGGTGAGATTATTGTTCCCATGGCAACGTGGCAGATTGCTAGGAAATCACTGTGGTTGTGGGCACCATGGTAACACATTTCATATGCCGGTCTCTCTCTCTCTCTCTCTCTCTCTCTCTCTCTCTCTCTCTCTCTCTCTCTTTCTGGTGAGATTATTGTTCCCATGGCAACGTGGCAGATTGCTAGGAAATCACTGTGGTTGTGGGCACCATGGTAACACATTTCATATGCCGGTCTCTCTCTCTCTCTCTCTCTCTCTCTCTCTCTCTCTCTCTTTCTCCCCTATCTATCTGTCTCTCTTGGTCTTCTCTCTCTCTCTCTCTCTCTCTCTGTGTCTTCTCTCTCTCTCTCTCTCTCTCTCTTTCTCCCCTATCTATCTGTATCTCTCTGTCTTCTCTCTCTCTTTCTCTTTCTCTCTCTCTCTCTCTCTCTCTCTCTTTCTCCCCTATCTATCTGTCTCTCTCTCTTCTCTCTCT
>BRDA01000884.1:14074-31644 GCA_036984385.1 Crenuchus spilurus | reverse complement strand
ATGTCTCTCACAGTGGACATGCGCCTAAGATGAACATTTCAGACCCCTCCATGATTTCTAAGTGGGAGAACTTGCAAATTCGCAGGGTGTTCAAAAACTTATTTTCCTCACTGTATATGTACAGACATTTTGCTTCATTAGAACTGAAATATTTCTGAAGTTTCTTCTAGATTTATTGGGCTTTTGATAATTGCAAATCATCAGTCACTGGGTGTTGGGTAACATTCACTTAGCTGAAACAGTAGCTTTCCTAATCCTGTGGCCATGTTTCAGGTTTGGAACCACATATTACCCCATAGACACTCACAGCAATGTTACAACACACAAACATTTGAGTGCAAAATCATTTCAACAATAATCATAGGTTCAAATGTCAATATTCCTTTGTTTAACAAAATGTATTATTTTTTCTCTGTACTTTTCAATCTTTTCTTTTTCTGCAACTTTAATAGGCTCAGTCTTCTAGAATATTTTCCCAGTCTCACACTATCAGCTGTAGTCATCTGCTCTCACCATCCTGACTTTGACTCTTGTTGCATTAGATTTATTCATTTCTGTGCTTGATCGTAACACTTATTATACATTAACAACTACAAATGTTCTAGTTACTGAAACACGTGTTAGTTGTGTAGCTATGAGAAAGAGGAACTGAAGTGGATGTTTCCAGGGGATTACTGTAAATTCTTTAAAACTTCTGCATAATTACTTCACGAAGAAATAAACATCAGTCAGAATGTTTTGATGTGAAATTTCAGAGTGGTGGGAATGTCGGGAGCATGTCTGAACTATCTTATTGCAATAAATGGTCATGAATACTTCATCTGATGTGTAAGACTATGGAATGGAAATACTTTTTAGCTTTATGAAATTTATATTCAGATGTTAAATGTGACACCATTTATAGCAGCCATTTCTCAAGCAAGCAAAAATTTAGGAACATGACCAACAGATGTTTCCTTTTCTCCAGGTGTGTTCTGCTACAGTGAGTGTTATAATGTCTAATCATTCTGAATGTCTGATCTTGGTATGAGTCTACAGTTCACCTGTGAAGATTGGATTTGTTGTTAACATGGATAAACAATCATGAACAGAGAGCTGTACATGGAAGAAAAGAAGCTGAAGCTGGACATAGACAAAAACACTGGTGTCTAGCATTTGAACACATAAATGTTGCAAGGTCTGAAGAAAAACATTAGTCAATGACGTCACCAACACCCTCCCCTCTGCTGGTGGGTATCACAATACACGACTACAGATGACTTCTAGAGCAAACATATAGTGGCCCTATCACAAGATGCAAACCACTCATCAGCAGAAATAATTAAAAGGCCAGATAAAAATTTGCAAGGAAATGAGCCACACAAGTCCTTGAGGTTTTATGGATTGATAGGACCAAGACTAACCAAAGTCAAAGTGATGGAAAGGCAACATGTGGAGAAAGAAATTGCATATGTTTCAAAACATACAAACTCATCAGTCAAGTATGGTGGCGGTAGTGCCATGACACACACGGCTGCTTCTGAAATGGGCTCCTTATCTTTATTGTTTTTACTGGTGATGTTACTCCTGATGGCAGAATATAGAAGTCTATAGAAATATTGTTTACTAAGTTACAAAGAAATACATCCAATCTCATCACAGGGAACTTCATCATTCAGCACGATTACTCAAAACACACAGCCAACACAACAAAGGACTTCACCGTGGGGATGTTTTATATTGGTCAAGTCAATAACCAGACCTTAATACAGTTGAGTTTTCATTTCCCTACTGGAGACAACAGCAACAAATGTTGGATGCTGTGCTTAACAATGCTGTGCCTTGTCAAGTGTTCATTACTTGCATTTTTTGCCCTCTTAATGTGTTTGATACATCAGTTGTGTGTTTACTTTTGAAGAATCTAAAATCTAAAACATATTTTGGTTTGTTTAACACTTTTTTACTACATGATTCCTTATGTGTTTCTTCATAGTCTGGATGACTTCAGTATTCATTTACAATATAGGAAAAAAATAACAAAAAATTATTGAATGAGAACTTTTGACTGGTACTGTGTATATGATGAATGGATTATTTTAAACTTTAATAATCTTAAAGGGTTTAATTTGTGGTGAAACGTGAATGGAAAAAGCCAAAATATAAGTCAATTATTATAATTATTATTATATAAAAATATTAACAAAATATTTTTCAGTTTCTGACAAATTTGAAAATACCTGTTGCTCTTTGCATTGTATTTACATTTCATGATGACTAGACCAAAAGAAATGACACTAAATTACTTAGAAATATGTCTGGTTCCATTAACTCCCATTTAAAGCAAAGCTAGTTTTTTCCTTCTCCTGCAAAGTTTAAGTTTGGAGGATTTCTCTTTTTGCAAACAAACTCTTCATATGCATGATACAATCCAAGCATGCACTCACAGAAATGATTCAAGGCAGAGTTAATTTTTATGCATTTAAATCTATTATTTTATTTAAAAACTCGTATTTTTTAATATGTATGCATTAAAATTCATTATTATCTACATAATTTAATCAGTTATAACATTTACTGAATGCAATTACTTAATACATACTAAAATGGTTTAAATAATCAAAGTAGTAAAACAAACAAGATTCTGTTTATGTAATTATTTTGTATAGGTAACCTATTATTATGCAATTCAAACAAATTACTTTTATGTATTTGAAATAAATACTCGTTAATATTTAAAGTAATTATACTTTATTAATACTAAATGCATAAATCTGAGGATTATGCATTTGTAATAAATAAGCTTAATTATACGAATGAAAATACATCACGTAAGGTCTATTTGATAGGTTTGTGTTAAAATTATTTTTTTTATATATTTTATTATATTTATGTCATGTAATAAAATTACATAAATCCTGCTAAGAGCGTTAAATATTTCTGTGAGTGTGTCTACGTCTCAGTGGCTGTCACTGTGCTTTCTGGCTGCAGTCTCACTGCAGGTGGAGGGCACTGAGCAGGCGGTGGGGCAGATTCTTTGAAAGTGGGAAGTGGGCACAGTTGGTTTTTATTGCATACATGTTTGCGTGCATGTTTGCGTGTGTGTTCACTTTTCAGTCAAAGTAAATGCCAAGGTGTGAGAACAGATGACTGAGGCTGATAACGCTGTATAGGCAATAAAAGCAAGTGTGTCCACTTCCCACTTGTTATCAGTGTGCCTTCTCCCTGCAGTGGCAGCCACAGGAAGACCCTTAAAGCCCTGCAATTTGATGCTATCTCCAGCTCTCTGTCCCACACAGTGACGAAATCTCACTCGTCCCACTAAAGCTGGGCCCCTGCTCTTCCCCACTCAAAAACCTGTGTCATTGTGTCAGTTGGTAAGTGGCTTTAGGTGAGGTAAAGGGGGGCTGGAGATTGGTAGCTGACAGATAACACAGTGACAGGGTAATGATTTTGTTACAACACAATCATTTGTGTCGTGCCAAAACTTTCTGAGCTTTATTACTGTAGACTAAAATGAAAACATTGGCTGTGCTAAAAATCCAAAACTTTTACTGCATCTCTCAAAGCATAGATCTGCAATTTATGTGCATCAACAAAAGATTAATAATGCAATTTTGACTTAATATGGTATATATGATGCCAGCTATATGCAGACACTGGTTGAAAATGAAGTATAAATATACACTTTGAGATATTTGCATATGTAATGTTTTGTATCTTCATTAAGGCTGGCTCATTCATTTAAGTAATTATGCACTGCTTATTAAAAATTAAATGGAAAAACTGAAGGCAAATTAATTTGTAACTGTAACTCATTCAAAGTATTTATATTTAATTACCCTAAACCTTCCATTCACTTAACAGTGATTGTCTTAAGTGTTTCATACTCAATCTTAAACACTAGCTGCCCCTTCATCTGTATACTGTATATATTGTACTAGTAGTATATACTTCAAGCATGAAGGAACTAGAAAAGATCTTCAAATGTGACAATTTGTTCTTTAAACACAGACCAGACCTGTCCAGACTGTGGTCTTCTCTGTGGTTCTTTATGTATGTGAAAACAGGACATAAAGATTTTTTTAAACCTGATTTTCTCCCCAATGTGTGTAGCCAATCGATCCGCCCATTCGTTGACTCTACTCATCACCGATAATGTCTCTGACTCTAGGAGGGTGCAGATCCAATTCTAACACAGGCCTGATCCAATGCATGTAAAGCCAAGATCCGCCACTTTTCCAACTGCTGAGGATACATCGCCAATGGGCAGCCAACACACTCAGAGGAATGGACTTGTCACACATAGTATATACTTACATATTGTATATTGATATTGTCGCCTGTTTATGCATCATAAAGTAATTACAACATGTAAGAAAGCAACAGAACAGGAATTCAATTATTTTATTATTTATTTATTTATTTATTTTAATAATGCCAAAATACAAATTCTTTTCACCTGATTCCTTGTGCATCTGTCCTTCATGGTTGGAACAAACTCTTAATGAATTAATACTTCAGAAACATGTAAAATACATTTTCTAACAAAATATTCATGATCATTAATGCGCATGACAAAGAGTGATTGAACTACATGTTTCTGGTCTGAAGACTGACCTCAACAAAATGACAAATATTGATTATCAGCAAACATTAGTGCTCCAAAATTTGCACATATCTAAAAAAATAGAATAGCACAAAAAATAATTTGTGTTCAGCATTTAATTCAGAAAGGTAAACTCATATATTTTATATTCATTAAACATAACATCACATACAATACTAGTCAAAAGTTTGGACACATTCAATTCAATTCACATTCTTATTCAATTGTTTATTTTTATTTTTTGTCCAACATTTTAAATGAACACTGAAGTCATCCAGACTATGAAGGAACACATAATGAATCATGTAATAAACTTAAAAGTGTTAAACAAACCAAAATATGTTTTAGATTTTAGATTCTTTAAAGTAGACACACAACTGACGTCTCAAACACATTAAGAGGCAAGAAATGCAAGTCATGAACTCTTGACAAGACACAGCTGTTAACTGAAAGCCATTCCAGGTGACTACCTCATAAAGCTGACTGAGAAAATGCCAAGAAAGCTGCCATCTAAGCAAGAGGCAAGAGCAAGAACTTCTCACTCCACAAACCTCATCACGATCTCTCCAATGAACGCAAATCGCCTGCTCATTCCCAGAACCAAGCTCAGCACCATGGGTATTCGGGCTTTTTGCTCCGCCGCGCCACATCTATAGAATGCCCTCCCTGACCATTTGAGGGCACCACAAAAAATTTTTACGTTTTAAAAAAGGACTAAAAATATTTATTTTTAACAGATCTTTGATTACTTCTTGGTTTTATGATGTTTTATATTGATGATTTTTACTTTGTAGCACTTTGAGATTTGTTGCAAATGTAAACTGCATTATAAATAAAATGTATTATTATTATTATTTTATTATTATTATTATTATTATTACTTTCATAATTGTAAAATATACAGCATATTCTGTTTTGTTTAACACTGTTTTGTTTACTAAATAAATCCATATGTACTTCAATGTGGTAGTCGCCAATTAACCCAACCCATTAGTGACTCTCCCCATCACTTTGTATTGTCCCTGATTCTAGGAGGGTGAAGACATGCACACGTCTCCTCTGTTGCGTGTGATACAGCCACTGCCTCTTTTTGAACTACCGCTTGATACACCGTCCCTGGAGAACCAACGCACTTGGAGGAAAGTGCAGGGTCTCTAGTTCCGTATGGACCAATCAGTAACACCTGAGCCAGGGGACATTCAATGTGTGAGTGATAGGGAGAGTGAGAGCGCCATCTACCCACCCAGAGAGAACACTGCCAATTTTGCTCTCTGTGGGCCCCGGCTGTCATTTCTTCATAGTTTGGATGACTTTAGTATTAATCTACAATGCAGACCATTTTTAAATAATGAAAAACCACTGAATGTCAAGATGGTGTGTACAAACTTTTGATTGGTACTGTATATACAAAACTTTTTTTTGTTTTAATGTTGATACTGTTTCAATAGTAATTTACTCAAAATGAAATATTCTAATAATTTAAGATTCTGGATTTCTGATTTCTGAGCTGTAGGTCATGCTGACAACAATAAAACAAAAAGCTTGAAATGTGTCACTTTTGTATAATGAATATCAACATATGACAGTTGACGTTTTCATGATGATGTATTTTTTTAATGTGGCACTGTATACTTTACAGTCTCTTGATGTTCTTCCATTAAAATCTGGATAATGATTCATGGCTATGACATTTTTCCACCTCTTTCCTAGTTCACAAGTGAGATAATTAGTCACTGGATGCTCTAGATTGTCCTGGTACATTTCTGAATGGCTGTTTATCCATATTGTTTCACGGAGCACATACATGAGCTGTGGAGGTTTACATCAGAAAATGGAACTGTGAAGATATCCTGACTGTGCTGTACAGGCCAATTATTAATTCATCTTATATTAGTTCACTCAACAGTTCTCCCCAACTCCCATGTCATCCACTTTGGAATGTAGGTGGCGCTGTGACAGGTAGTGTCTGAGTGTGTCCACTTCATGGCTAAGCTGGTCAATGGTCAGCTGTAGCCTGTGGTTTTCCTCCTCCAGCTGGAGTGCCCTCTGTTGTGTTAGCAGGATGCGACGGCGGGCTTTATCACGGCTCTTCCTCACAGCGATGTTGTTCCGCTCTCTCCGCATACGGTACTCCACACTGTCCTTACTCAGACTCCTCTTCTGACCTGCATGACGCAGTGTGGATGGAGGAGGAGGTAGAAGGAACTGGGAAAACTCCTTTACCACATCCCCAATTCATAGAACAGATAGAGCAAAAAATGACTGTGTGAATGTAAAACAATATGGTCAACTGCTTTGCAGTGAAAAGACTGTTAGGCAATAGTGACCAGCACCTTCACCAAACATCTGCACAAGCAGAAGTAGACAAGCAGACCTAGTCTGAAGACACTGCCCATCCACTACCTTTCAAAGGTTTGAGGTCACCCAGAATATTCCATGACAACTCAGACATGACAACTTAATTTTAGAACAAAAAATTAGAATTTTGCATTTCAAAACTATGACAAAATTGACTAATGCTGCTCCTCCAGATACATCTATGCTGTGCCAGTCTTCTATGGTAGAAGGTGAGGTAGGACAGTGTCACTGCTTTTTAGCTCAGTTTTAGTGTCTCCCACAAAAGTAAGACAAAAATTAGTTCACAAATAATAGTCATAATATCATAATAATCAACAATTAACATTAATAATCACTAAAAAGAAAATATTAGCCAGTGAACAATCTGAATAAACACTATACACTAGAATATGAGACAGTAGACCATAAAAACCTCAACAAGCACTGTTAATCAATAGACTAGATATCTAGTCTACTAACAACACATATACTGTTAATCAATATAATAGATGTTAGTCAATAAACAACCTCAATACGCACTGTTAATTACTAAAATATGTGATATTATTTCATAAACAATCCCAATAAACAACATTAATCACTAGTATAAGAGATGTTGGTTTGTGAACACTTTAAGTTGGTTTGTGAACTCAATTAAGAGATATTAGGTTACTAACGACCTCAAAAAACAGTTAATCAATATAATAGGAGATATTAGTCCACAAACAACCTCACTAAACACTATTAAACACTAGAGCCCACAAACAACCCCTATAAGCACTGTTAATCAAAATAATAGATATTAGTCAATAAACAACATCAAAAAACACTTAATCAATATAACAGGAGATATCTGGAAGCATGTTTCATTATATATGTGAAAAAGAAGAGTTGAGAATCAACATTTGTGAGTTTGATCTTAAGCGACTAGAAAAAGTGACACATGAACACATCCTGTAAAGACAACATCCTAAAGATTACACACTGTCTGCAAAATCTAATAAAAAATTTTTTAAATAAATTAGTAATGTGCAATTTGGTTTGCAAAAATACCATTTTATTTTTAATTTATTCATGGAAAAAGCAGTAACTTTTGCTTTAAGTGAGTTCTATGTATAAGGATGTCATTTTTTACTTCAATATAAATATCAATAGACAAACATCAGGGTATCCAGACTTTTGGACATAGCTCTTTACAGACAGAGAGAGCAATTAAGAAAGATTATTATTTCTTCTATAATGATAGTATTTGTACCTGTTGCACAATGTGTCCGTGCTGTGCTGGTCTCTCTGTGGTTGTTGAAGCCAAACAGCCTGAATAGGGCAAGTACGCCAACCCCATCATCGACTCTCCACTCCTGCCGTCAGCCATCCTGGGTTGACCACCCATTGACTGGCCATACGGCCCTCCATCCATCTGAGGCATGTTTCCGGTCAGAGGACTGGGAGATGTTGTGGAGTCCGGAGTCAAAGCCAAGGTGTTGACCACAGGGGAGGATGTGTGATTGTGAGATGAGAAGATGAGAGAAGAAGAGCTGTGTGAGACTGACATCTGAAGAGAGCAAGAAGCAACAGATAAGCAACTCTGACGATGTGACACTCTTCCTGCGTTCATCAACTGCTAGGACAGATCCCTACACACATCAGGCATCACTACTTTTCTGTTGATTATGTGAATTTATCAGTGAACAAGCCCTTCACAGTTATGAGGGACATTCTGTAAATATGTGTAAAAAGATCTTACCGTTAAATTTGGCTTCTTCGCTCTATGTTCTACTCACCCAAATGCTGTGGGTCTGTTCTCAAAATCCGTTAAGATACAGGTACCCAATGATCATGACACCATCATTTCCTCTGTCACAACCCTTCTCTCTCTCTCTTTCTCTCTGTGTCTCTCACTCTCTCTTCCTTTGCATCACACGTTGACTTATTTGTTTCACCATCTTTCCCTAATCTACTCACCAAATGACCTTCTCACGTCTAGAGAACAGAGAGAGTAAACATTCACTTCAAGTCTAAAAGTGTTCACATTATGACATTCAAGGTGCAGATTTAATGGAAACCTCACAATAAAAGTAGCTGCAATCACAATGTCCCAGCTCTAATTTGAATCATTATAACTAGTTTGCTATTTTATTGCTAATCTGTTGTTTTACATTCTTTAAAACCAAGATGTGATAGTTGGAACTTAATATATACAGTATATAAATGTACTGATATATGCTAGTCCATCTGTTAGCCTCCTTTCACTTGTTCTTCAATGATCAGGACCCCCACAGAGCAGCTATTATTGGTGTGGTGGATCATTTTCACGAGTGGATCAGACACAGCAGAGCTCTGTATCACTGCTGTAGTGAACATAGTGTACAAAACGAATCCAGCCAACAGCGTCCTGTGACCACCAGTGAAGGACTAGAGAAACAACACAAATTCTACAGCAACACATGAGCTACTGTCTCTGACTTTAAATCTACAAGGTGGACCAATAAGGTAAGTGTGCCTAATAGAGTGGACAGTGAGTTAACAGTGTATAAAATTTCCAGAAGCTCTCAAATAATAGCTGCTCTGTAGGGTCCTGATCATTGAAGAAAAGGGTGGATAAAGGCTACCAAAGTATACAGAGAAACAGATGAACTACAGTCTGTAATTATAGAACTACAAAGTTATTGTGTCCATATAACTGTATTCACTCGGACATTTAAAGCTAAACACAACTGAGATAAGGTGATGACAGAGCAGGCTCCCCCTTATCTACACTCGCTCTTAAAAGCTTACGTCGCTGCCCGGTCGCTGCGCTCCTCCACTGAATGTCGCCTTGCTTTGCCTAACATTCACACAAAGCAATCCAGACTGTTCTCCTCAGTAGTTCCCAGATGGTGGAACAAGCTGCCTACCACCACTAGAGCAGAGATGTCCCTCACTGGGTTCAAGAAACTCCTAAAAACCGAACTCTTCAAAGAGCACCTGCTCTAGTGATCCCAAATACTTCCCATGAGTACTGATATGCACTCAGCATTCGATATCCAAATGTTAATTCTAGTATACTAGTACTAGTAAATACTAGTACAACTCTAGTATTTTTTCACATCTGTACTTTCCCACTATTGTAAGTCGCTTTGGATAAAAGCATCCGCTAAATGCAATGTAATGTAATGTAATGTAATGAGATGTGTGCTCTCAAGGCAACGTGACTGCAATAGATAGTATTCGATTGTGTCATAAAAACAGCACAATGCCATTTTGGTAGACAAAGTGCAACTGAGACACCAGCATCTTGAAGTGCTGAGATTCTCTTTGTGAACACCTACTGCAGTGCTGTGTGTGTTTAACATACTAATGCATCTAAAATCGTTAGTGTACAGTGGGAAATGTTCATTTCCTGTTTCTTGTTTTAATGTTGTAGTAATTTACTCATCAACTCGAAATGAAATATTCTAATAATCTGAGATTCTGGATTTTCATGAGCTATAAGTCATACTGACCAATAATAAAACAGATAAAAGGCTTGAAATGTCACTTTAATAAAATAAGACCATTTACATTGCTAAAAAAAAAGTGAACAACTTTTTAACAATAAACTTTTTAAGTTTGTATTTTTTTGAATGCACTAGCTCTTATAGCATCTTGTCTGTCAAATGACCGCTGAGTGTTTAGACAGAAGCTGTTACTGACACACAATAAACACTAGATTGCACTGCTGACATAAAGCAGTGCAGAAAGGAAGTGTTTTACTATGTACCTTATTTACTCTACCCAGAGGTGGGTAAACTCTCTAAAAACTGAGCTCAAAAACAATTGTGTATTATTATCATTATTATTATTGGGAATTATAAGCTCCCTTCTCTCCCTTATTGTCTGCCTTTGCTGGATCAGTTATGACATTAACATAGACCACGCGTGCCGACCATTCACTAAAAATGCTGAAATAAAACAATACTTATTCAAGATTCAACTTGACTACAAAAATGAAGTCAGTATGCTTGTGCAACGTCATCTGAATATCATCCATATGAAAGCAGTATGAGGCCTACTGACTGAAAGTTGTCAACCTCACTGACAGACATATAGACATTTAAGCAGGGCAGTCACTATAATAAACTGGTTGACAGCTCAAAAAGATCACTGATCTTACATTCATCCACCAGCCTGACAGTCAAAAGCAAACATGTGCATCATCAACAGCTGTCTTATAAATTATTTCAATCAAAACCAAAGTTGACTCTCCTGCCAGTGGGATAATAACTTATAACAAATAACAAAATAACAAAACTAACCTTAGCCTGGAAACCTGAAAGGGTCTACTGTTAAATTTTTTATAACCAGTGTTATATATATAATTCTGGACATTCCATTGCAGGAGGAGTGGCCCAGGAATATGTGCATATGTCCATTTAGGCTTTATAAACAACATCACTGCACCTGAACAAAGATCTCTCACCTGAGTGTTTCACCCCTATCTTATGAATATTCAATGCATGGTTAGTGGCTGAGTGAAAACAGAGTGTCACCTCACATTTGTTAAGTTTTAGAAATAAAACCACATACAATGTCTAAAAACTCTAAAGGCCAGTGTGCAGCCAACACCTCTGTTTATTCAGTTCTGAGCTCAAAAGTCTTGTCTAGAAATGTTTAGTGTTTTTTTTTTCATATCAGCACATCTGAAAATAGGTTTTGGAAAGTCTGAGTTTAGAGCAGATTTAATCAAAATATAGATTTATGACACTTTTACTGTTTTGTCACTGTTGATGCTGAGCTTGTGATGAACAAAAGCCTGTGTAGCACTTTGGAAACAAATAATTTTAGATGGGTATAATTTCTAAAAAGTCAGGGCATGTCAGACTACATCAGAGTGTCTGAAATACCCTCAGATTCATTAGACTAGATGTACAATTGACCTTTCTGGACATGTGCACAGTGCACTGGTTAATTGAGAAAAGCCAAAGGAAGTCACCAAGCCACACACACTTCTCTACTCCTAACTGTATGATAGCGAGTCAGTTCTTTGTAAAAAAAAAAAATTGTCTGGTTCCACTTGTTCCCCATTTGTTCAAAATGTGTTCAAAACAAGAAATGGTGAAACTTTTCTGAATACAGTCAATCTCGTTATGCATCTTATATTTCAGTGTTTCAATTATTTTACATTATTTTAACAAAGCACATGCACATTCCTCTTGGCTTGGTTTTAGAAAATTGAATAAAAACTGGAGTTTTTAAAACTTTAGATAGATTATTCTCACTCATTTCTCATTGAGAGAAGTGTTTTATAGAACCATGTATTTAAATACAGAGTCATATCAGAATTTTAACCACCTATCTAATACCAGGAATAACCACCCTTGGTTTGGAATGTTTGCTCAATGGTGACCCCTGACACTTTCCTCATTGTGCCTATTTTCATTATTGAGGTTAACTGGTCCAGTGCTGTGTGTCAATTGTTCTGTACCATTTACTGGAGTTGTTCCATTCTGGCATCAATGGTTTGTGGGGAACCAGTGTTATATTGTTGAGAGGCGCTCAATGCATGAGAGTCTATTCTCAGTACACTTCACTACAACAGCTCCAGAGCATCCCACAAAGTTGGCAGTTTCTGAGATGCTACCACCCTTCACCTGGTACCCTATTATCATGCCCTTTTGTACATCAGTCAAATCACGTACTTTGTCCATGATAATAGTTTTACACCCTGCTTAACCTGACAGGTGCTGTTTATTTATAAATGCAGTAAACCCTGTCATGTGGTGAAGTTAATGCTAAACCAGGTGTGCTTATAATATAGTGATATGGCTGTGTATTCTATACAGAAACAAACAATGTTTCATTGTCATCCTTCTAAATAAATATTTTTCATTTTAAAAAGTGTACACAGCCGGAAGAATCTGAAAAATCACACTGTCATTAAGATTTCAACAGATTTCCTTTTTTATTCAAAAAAGTGTTGGGCTTTCAAACCATTTCCTGTAAAAAAGAAACAGAAAACAGTGAAAATGAGAACCAGACACTGATCCACTGCAGTAGACTGAATCACTACTGTCATCTCAGAAAGAACGAAGGTAGAATTTTGCCCCACATATCAAGTCTCAGATGGGAAGTGCTATAACAGTGCTCTTTAAGATGCAATATTTTCACTGGCTGTGACAAGTACAAGGTCTTCTGCTATAGCTTTACTAAATATTATTTACAGAGCATTAATGTCTGATTTCATGTCATTTGCCTGTGTTTTTCAAGATAAAAAAAAATGTGCTTTCATACAAACAGTATTTTAATTACAGAATGAAGAGTAAAAATGTATACAAAGAGAAAACCTACAGAATACAGCCAATCCATAAAGGAGGACACCCGAGTGAACACAGTTGGTTTTTGATAAATGTTGCAGTTTGAAGCAGGGCCAAAACTAACCACACCGTGTACCCTCCAGTATCCATCAGTGAAGCAGCTCAGAGGTCCACCTGAGTCACCCTGAAACATTTCAAATAGCCCACAAGAACAGAACCTGATCAGAACGAGTTTAGAAAAATCAATAAAACATTCCACTTAATAAGGTTAGTCAACAACTGGGCATATAACTGTGTGGTTCAAAATAAATAAATGCAATTAGTGCGAACCCTGTGTCAAACGTGGCAAATATATACAAGGGTAAGTCAAAATGATCTGGACTATGGATGTGCAATTGATTTTAATCAGTTTTCAGAAAAGATAAAGGCATTATCTTTTGACTTAATCTCCCTACCCTTCAATACACTTTATCCATCTATCAACAAGCTTTTATATTTACTCATTAAACATATTTTTGGCTGAGCTTTGAGACAAGAATGCACCACTGTCTTCACCTCTTTATCAGAAGTGAATCTCCGTCCTCTTATGGCTTGTTTCAGGGGATCCAGAAAACTGTCATCATCAATTTTCCAGCTGATGTTTGACTTTTGAACTTGTTCTTCCTTGACAGCTGAGGATGTTTCTATTCCATACTCTATGCCATTTAATCTCAGACTCATAGTGATAAATGTTTCCAGTAATGTTTCTTTTTTAAAAAAAACTTTAATTTCCTTACTGTAACAGGCCACTTCTGAACCCGAGACAGAAGTGCCTTACCTGGACAAAGGAAAGAAAGAACTGGGCTTTTGCTCAGTGGTCCAAAGTCCTGTTTTCAGATGAAAGTAAATTTTGCATCTCATTTTGGAATCAAGCTCCTAGAGTCTGAATACAAGCACAGAATACAAGGTGTCTGAAGTCCAGTGTGAAGTTTCTGCAGTCTGTGATGGTTTGAGCTGCCATGTCTGGCACTTAGCCACTGAGCCAAAACTACCACCAAATGGTTAGCTGACCATGAAATTAATGAGCCTGATTGGCCAGACAACTCTTTAGCTATAAATCAGATAAACATTAAAACAAAATAGGCTGGAAATTTGTTACTTTACATGTAATTAAAATAAAATATATGACAGTTTATGTAAATATATGGACACTAGTGTTGCCTTTGGGAGAACTGGGTTAAGCAAAATGTTACACCTAACCCTGCTGTGTGGAGGCTGCACTTTAGTCTGGTTATCTCTCACTGTGAGTTATTTACATGTGTTAAAATAATAACAGTATAGTAACAGTTCTGTGTCTCATTGCCACACAACTCAGGGATAAATAAACATTTATGTTCAGAGTGAAATTTCACAGAAGAAAGAAACACTAGGCATGTTTGGATCCTAACAATTTTCACATAGCACATAAAAAAAATCAGTTCTCAATCAGGTTCAAAATATTATGTTCCATTTAAAACTGAGGTAGTCTCTATACCTGACAGCCAGAAGTCTTGCCATCTCCTCCAGCACACACCATGGTGGTCTTGACTGCAGTGCTCCACCAATCAGGAGAAGAGCACACAGAGTGCTCCACTATAGGAATGAGTGCCTCCTGCAGGATGTCTGGGGTACTACCACCAGCTGAAAGCCAGATAAATTGAAGGGACATTGACTTCAGAGCCAGCGTGGCTTGGTTACCCACTTATATTAAGTTTAATTATGTCTCACTGTCTAAATGAAAGGAGATAAAATAAAGTAACTGATGTGATCATCTTCAGCTGTACTAATTTACTGCAAGTACTGTAATAGACGTGTGTACTCACTGGCCAAAAGTCCCCATCCAGTGATGTAGCAAGTAAAGCCATGAGGCAGAGTTTGACCTGGATACGGCAGCTCAGCAATGGTAACATAACCATTATCATAAACTGGAGAGGCCATCCTCAGCAAGGCAATATCATTTCTGACATCAATGGAATACATCCAGTAAACATGCAACAAGTAATAAAGTCTGCATCCTAAATTAAAAAGACATGAAATGCTGTTAAAATAAAAAACCCACCCATTTGCAAGATCTCCAGTCCAGCCAGGATGAACAATGATCTTAGTCACATCACGAGCCTGCTCCCTGCCTTCATACACATACAGATTATAGTCTCCTAACACCACACGATAGTACTTCACCTCTGTACTGTGAGAGATACAGAACATTTACAGCATTTAGCATTCAGTCATCATTTACAACATGCCACGTTTAAATTCAAATATATTATGAACACATTTTATAAGTCAGTAAAATGGTGCTGATTGTTTGTTAATTGTTTATTGATTGAATCTTTAACATTAAACTGTTCAGTATTAAATAAGTGACTACTTTCAAATGCAGTGCAATAAGTTTAACATTAAAATATGAAATAATTAATTAGATTAGATTACATTAGATGAATACATTAGATCAAATTAGAAATTTAAATATTAAAGAATGTTTATATGATGAACAGAACTACAGTGGAGCCTTGAATTACGACTGAATCAACTTATGGATTTTCCAAGATATGAGCCGTCGCTCTGTAAATTTTTTGCTTTATGATGCGAGCCGAGATTTGAGTTACAGGCAAGTGAGCTTCCACCACCCACCACTAGGTAGCCCAGTGAACATTCACTTCACGTGGTTATCTTGACATGCAAGAACTTCTGTTGTATTGCTGTTGCTTTGTTTTAGGATTTTGTTTATTTTGGAACATTTATTAGTTTCATGGTCTTAGTAGACCATGGGTCCTAAAAAAGTGAGTGCCAAGATCAGTGCTGAGAAGAAGAGGTTGCATATTGGCCCTGTGTAAGGACACCCCACTTATTTTCAAAACATTTTGAAAGGGAAGAAGAAACAATCTCCTTGGAGGTGTTGGACAGGAAGAATCTCCTTGTACAGGTGTTTATTGAAATGTCCTGCAAGTGAAAGTGAGGACGGTGTGGCAGAAAAGGCAAAAGTCAGTGAAAAAGAAGATTAAGTGAAGTGAAAAAAGTAGCAATAAAGTTTAGTGACAAAGTGTAGCATAGCGTATAAGTTAAATTTAGCAATAAATTGTAACATTAAGTGTGTAGCGAGTATGTTAAGTGATGGAGCACAAAAAGAAAAACTCCCCCAACTTCCTCCACCAATCTTCTCCATGTCCACTAACATCTTCATCTGATCTTCAAGGTAAATACACTTAATAACCAGTTTATTTATTTACATTATCTTTTGTATTAATTATGATGTATTATTTGTTATACATTATTTGTTATTTATAAACATTTTTCTTATTTAAAAACTATGTTTTCTTATTATGACAAAAAATGTTGTGGTTTTTGTGGGGCTGGAATGGATTAAAACATTTCAATTCATTTTAATGGAGACATTGAATTTGACATATGAGCAAACTGAGTTACAAGCTTGGTCACAAAACTAATTTAAACTTGTACGTCAAGGTTTCACTGTATAGTTAATTCCATAATGACTGAGAAGCTGTAAAGCATTGAGCATTAATTAGGTTTTAGACCACAATAATTTATTAGTATGGTGTAGGGTCTCTTTTGTGGCCAATACAGCGTCAATTCATCTTGGGAATGACATATACAAGTCCTGCACAGTGGTCAGAGGGATTTTAAGCCATTCTATTTGCAGGATAGTGGCCAGGTCACTACGTGATGCTGGTGGAGGAAAACGTTTCCTGACTCGCTCCTCCAAAACACCCCAAAGTGGCTCAATAATATTTAGACACAAAGACTTGCTGTCTTGGTCACAGATGCACCAGCAAGACCAACAATTTGTCCTCTTTTGAACTCTGGTATGTCACCATAATGTTGTGTGCATTGTAATATACTATATAACTGTGCTTTTACCTGCTCACTGAACCTTCACACTCTGCTCTTACTGGTGCAATGTGACATTAATGAAGATTGGCCACCAGACTGGTCCAATTTAGCCATGAAACCCCCCACACTAACATGACAGGTGTTTCAGTTTCATTGTCTAACCCCTGTATATCCACAATATTCAAAAAGTGGAGACCAATTCTTTCTGATCAAACAGCTGTTCATAGTAGTTTCTAATTATTTAAATAATATGAATAATTTAAAACTTTAGCTTAATATTTTGGTATCAGAATTTCATCATTCAAACCTACACTGTGTAACTTATTATTGAGTAGTAAATAATGTTATAATGCCCTCTATTGAGGGGCAACTGTGGCCTAATGGTTAGGGATCTGGTCTTGTTTGATCCCCAGGCAGGTCATGACTGAAGTGCCCTTGAGCAAGACACCTAATCCCAACTGCTCCCTGGGTGTCATATATAGGGCTGCTTACTGCTTTTGGCACAT
>BRDA01000880.1:0-25683 GCA_036984385.1 Crenuchus spilurus | reverse complement strand
AGGACAGTAAGTGACTGTACTGAAGGCTGTAAGCTCGCTGTCAACAGCACCACTGAGCTAAAAAAGCACCGACACTGTTATTCCTGGATCTTATCTGTCAAAATAAGACCAGTGCAGCATCCACAGCAGAGTACTGGTCTGCTTTGGTGAAGAGAGCTGAGCACAAAGGCAAAGTTCTCTGTTTACGGTCTACATTCCAGCCGTCACCTGGTCATGAGCTTTGGGTAGTGACTGAAAGAACAAGATCACATATACAAGCAGCTGAAATGGGCTTTGTTTGTAGGGGCCTGGGTTCTCCCTTAGACACAGGGTGAGGAGGACATCCGGGAAAGACTCGGAGTAGAGCCGCTGCTCCTCCATGTGGAGAGGAGCCAGCTGAGGTGGTTTGGGTGGTTAGGATGCCTCCTGGACGCCTCCCTGTTGAGGTGTTCTGGGAATGTCCAGCTGGGAGGAGACCCCGGGGAAGTCCTAGGACACGCTGGAGAGATAATATCTCAGCTGTCCTGGGAATCGTCCCATATGAGCTAGAAGAGGTGGATGGAGAGAGGGATGTCTGGTCTACTTTGCTCAAGTTGCTACCCCGACAACACGGATACGGACAAGCGGAAGATGAAGGATGGAAGATGGAAGGTATGAAAACTACTACACAGTCAGTGAAGACTTCAGACTTCCACTGTCTGTGCATTTCTTCACCTGAATCCTGTTCTAGTTCATAAACAAACATTTACTAGAGTGTAAAAGAAGAAGATACTGGTATGTTTACTTCTGTACAGAGCAGCTTTCTTACCAGGTACTCGAACTTGACATCCAGGTATTTGCGAATGGTCAGTCTGGTGTCAGGAATGGCCTTATGAAGGTAAGTGTTTAAATCATGCAGCATCTAGTGATAGGACAGAGGAATAAAAAGACAGGAGGTCATTCGTTCATGTTTAATCACTTCTGAAGCTGCTGTAGTTTAAGCAGAGGAGGCTGTACAGTGTAACGTGTGTAAACTGTGTTATTAGTATGTTTATGTGCAGTTTCCTTTCAGATTAAATCTAAAAACACAA
Organism: Crenuchus spilurus; assembly: GCA_036984385.1. NCBI lineage: Eukaryota > Metazoa > Chordata > Actinopteri > Characiformes > Crenuchidae > Crenuchus > Crenuchus spilurus. The sequence continues at coordinate 24,634 of BRDA01000880.1, read as the reverse complement.
AGAGGCTCTTCAGTCAGACTACAGACACTGCAGACTGCTAAGTGTCCCCTCAGTCTTAATGGAGCAGCGTTTGGTTTGTATTTACTGCTGCGGATGGTTTATATCTGTCCTCTGTCTGTTTCTAAACTTAGACGAGTGCAGTGACAGCTTTGTGTCTCACAGGTTTAATCGTCTTCAGGAGCTGGATGCCGTATTTTTCGATGTTACGATGAGCTTCTGCAAACTTCACAAACGCCTCACTCGCCGCAGCCTGCGGCTCCCTGACACCGATAACCGAGAACACGTCTCCGAAGGCTGAGAAACAGGAGAAATACTCAGATATTAGTAATAAGCCATCAGTCCATCACTGCTCATTGTCTTCTCACGTGACGTCTCACCTCTGTGAGTCTGAGAGAGCTCAAAGAAAGCTCTGAGCAGCCTCTTACTGTGCTCCATCAAACCTACACACACAGAAATCTCCATCAGTCCATCATTCATCTGTTTAACGTCATCCATGACCCATAAAGGTCAGCTTTACCTTTATACAGCTCTGAGGTTTTCTCCAGCTCTTCCAGTTTCTTCACCAGCCCATCTAAACAAACAAACAAACATCTAAAGTTCATGCAGACTAAAGCTTCTCATTACAGGAGCTACAGCTGTATGGAATTATACAGTCATATGAGAAAAGCCAAAACATTATGACCAAACTGAAACTATGCCTTATATTCCAGTGGTGGTTCGGCTCAGTGGTGAATATATAAGAGGATGAATGAGTGACTGTTCACCATTGCACAGGATGGCTCTGCTGAGTCCCAGAGCGTCTGCTGTTCCTGAGCTCATGTTCTCCACCAGACGATGCTTCACCTTCTTTAGTACTGAAAACACAAACACACACACACACACACACACACACACACACACACACACACACACATCTCCTGTTTCTCCTCTCATCACACTTCATCTGTCTCTCAGATTAGACCTCATACAGACCGTTCAGGGTATTAACATGCTGTTTATCATGCAGAGCTAAACAAAGAGCATTCAGAAGTGAAACCGGACCTTTAACAGCCATAAAATAAAACTTCACCTCAGTCCACTGAGCGGTTTTAGGGCTCTTCGTCTGAATCTGAGCCCAAATCTTAGTGGATTTACACATAAACTACATAAAATAAATACGAAATGTTGATGTTTTTAGAAAAAGAAGCCTTCACATGATCAGAAATGTGTAATATAATAACACAAGCTCACAAATTACTACTGAACATGACAAATTCAGGATCTTTCAGACTTTACGTCCTAGAAATCATTTATTACAGGCTGCGCAGCACTAAAGGGACATGATCCAATTGAGGCCCCTTCAGCAGGACTGAACCTGAGTGATCAGTTGTATTTGTTTGGGACTCAAACATCAGTAACCTCAACACTTATAGTCACTGAAGCTTTAATTGAAGCAGCTCAGAATAGTCAGAAATGAACAGAAGAGTTACAGCTCTGACTCCTCCCCTTTTGAGTGGAGCTTAGAGAAGAAGAAAGTCATGAAGCTGTGAATGGAAGTTAACGCTCTCTCTGTATTTACCGATGTCCAGAGACTTGCCCTGCTTGGGATCAGCCTGTAGTTTATTATAGTGGATCACAGCTTCACCCTAAAAAACAAAACAAAGCACACTTTTCATTTCACTTCCTGTTTTCACCAGGAAGAAAAATTCAGCTTTCGTTTCTGGAGTGGTTATAAATTTCAGTGTGGATACGGTTTGAATAATTAATTGTAAGAAGTAACTCAACAAAATATTCTAAGAATTTATACGTCACAGTGATCAACATTTAAACAAGACCTGAAATGTGTCACTTTATGTGTAAAGAATACAACACATGACATTTTACATTTTTGAATAAAACAATGTACAAAAACTAATGGAGATGCACTAATAGATCATGAGACATTCACTTTGTATCAGACTAACACACAGACTGTCCGCTCGGCTGTACCTGCACAGTCTGGATCATTTTGGCCACCTCCACTTTAGTTTTGCCCTTCACTGCTTTTCCGTTCACACCTGTGATCTCATCTCCTGCGGCCAGCGTCCCATCCAGCGCGGCCGGCGTGTTATCAAACACCTAGTGTAACAAGACAGAACATCTTTTGCTCGAAACACAGCAAATTTTTGTTGCACTTTTACAACATAAATAACATCAGGAAGGTAAATGCACTTAAAGTGTAACAGCTAATTATTTTAAGAATTTTAAATGCTTTTTTGTCCTATTAAAGAGTAAATAATCTTGTTTATACTGAAACTTTGGCTGGTACAGTACTAGAATGTGTTTGTTTGGCAGACAGAATGAAAAAACACTGGAATCAGCCTGCAGTTTGCTACTCATCAATACTGTTACATGCTGTTATCTGGCATAACCAGTAAAGACGACAGCACTAACCTGCACTATATAGAGACAGGGACAGTACTGAGCTCCTCCACCTATACTGATCCCAATCAGGTTCTGTGCATCCTTCTGCAGGGTCACTGTACCAGGAACAGTGGGGATCCCACTGCAGGAGAAACACCACAGTCTTATCAGAGAACACGACTGATCAAATTACTTAGAAAAGACAAAACAACAGTGTCCTTGACCATGCAATGTCATGTAATAACAGGAAGTAACTAGAGATGGTGTGCTAATAATCATAAACATAATCAAATGTTAAAGCTTCAAACTAAAAATGACAGCACATACATAAACACACAACTGAATAATAAGTAATGAAAGGACAGAAATTAAATTAGTTTGGAGCTTGGCAGTTAAACACTTACAGTTTATCTTCCTCCAGCTCGTAGTCCATGATGTCCGTAAACATGCCAGGAATGGACGAGGCTTAAAATCTGCAAGCTGTGAATCATAACATCATTAAGAGGACTGTTTTTCATTATTGCAGGCAAACTCAATCACTAGCTAAGGGTGAGCTCTCCAGCTAGGCCTGTGTTGTGCTGAATTCGGCACCCCAAAGAGAACTGAAAGCAGCCCACTTGCCAGAAAATGCACTCCTTATAAAATCTGCCTAATTGATTACATCTATGATACTTACGCATAATATATATTAGACATTGATACAGATTATTCAAAACATTTCAGAGTTATGTCAACACAAAGTAAGTTATAGAGGGATGCACCTCTTAAATATGCCCAATTATAATTACTGTACATCCAAGACATTTGAACATATAATATATATTGACCCATAATATAGCTTATTCAAAGCATTTCGTGGTTATGTGGGTGCCATTGAATAAAGATAACTTGCCAGAAAATGCACCCCTCTAAAATTGTGCTACACTTTTTATTACACCCTAGATAGATAGATACATAAATAGACAGACAGACAGATACTTTATTGATCCCCGAGGGGAAATTCAAAGCAGTGTAACAGCTAATGTCAAGTCACTTGTTTCATGTTTGCTTAAATAACTTAAAACAGGTCAAAAATGTGGATTAATATAAACATATTATATTGTTATGTTATTCAAGACGTGTGTGCACCTGAAAGGGGATGCATCTCGCAGCAGGAGTGCAGAATGTGGCACAACACAAGAAAAAAAATACTGGATTAGCTTTGTATTGAAATCCTCAGTTCTACCTTAAATGCTGCAATACGTCCTCTAGCTAGCCAGAGGCGCCTGAATGTAACTGCTGCATTATTTAAGGTGGAACGGAGAGTTCCAATACGAGGCTGTTTAACTTCGTTAGAATCTGACAGCTATGACTGGCAAAAAAGGACAGGATAATTATATCTAAATATAACATATCTAAATATCATGTTCAGAGATGTCTCTCTTACTATTTTAACTGTATACTGAACATAAGCTAAGCTAAGCTACGCTACAGAAAGCCAGGTGTTCAAAAACAAATTTTTTGTTACAGTTCTACAGCGAATGCACTCCCCAATCAAGAAATATGCTGTTTTGTTATAGACATTTAAGTAACCAAGCCAATTAGAGTTTTAAAAGCATTCAAATTAATCAAAGACAGGATTGAGACGATCCAAGTCCATAAAGTAAAAAAACACTCCGTATTTTTGTGCCATCTGTCCGGATTCTCTCGTAAATCTCAATCTGAAGCAGCAGGCTTCACACAGACGGACCGAAATCCCGGAGTGAATTCTCTACTTTCCGGAGTGAACTTCCCAACACCTGCTAAAGGCATTTTCAGGTGTATCCGTTTCAGCTGGCTTTAAAATATATTTTGTGTGACAGTCTTACCACGAATGCACTCCCTTGTTCGAAAACTATCCGATGTTGTCATAAGCATTTAAATAACATAGCCATTTAAAGAAAAAATGCATCAAAATACTCAAAATAGCCGTTCCAGATGGGCCATCTCTAAAACACAAACAGGCGGACCTGCTGCGTGCGTCACTTCCGGCAAACCACCGCTGACGTGCCTCCAAGCTGACACCTTTCTTACCAATTTTGTAAGAAGGCGTAATAAATATAAATTACATATTTATTATTAAATATAAAATGGATATTATCAATATTATACATATAAAATGTTATAAACAATAAATATTAAATTAAACATTATGGCATTAATATTTTTTCAATAATTGTAAAATATATTAACATATTTATTTTAAGTTTTTAATTTAATTATTTTATTTATAACATTTAAAAATACATGTGCAGCTACAGAGGCTACTTTGTTATGTATAGATTATGTTAGTCTTTCTAAAAATACGTTTAATATAATCGTTTGGAACAGACAAGCATCCAAAATGTTATCTACAGTTATGTTGCCACGGTCCGAACAGAATAAAAACCCCTTAAGAAACCAAAGACTACGCGCAAATGAGTCAGAAAATCAAATCTGTAAAACATATCCACTGCACAATCCCATAGAGTTAGAACTCTACACACAATCCTGACGAAAATGAGCTGAAGATCAGTGATTTTGAGAGCGCGGCATTGCTGGACCAATCAGGAGCCAGAGTTCAAATCAAAACGCTCCGTGTTCTGAGGTAAAACCGTTATAACCGTTAGTAGGGCTTTTCTTCCCACGGCGAGCTGTAACGTCGCCAATTTATTTTTAAATCCTATATCAAGTAATGCTAAAGACTAATATCCAGATAATTGTACAGATATTTTAAAAGTGTACGATGTATGTACGTTTCACAACAAGAAACAGAAAATCTGAACTTCAGTGGGTAAAGTATCAAGGTTTCTATTCTGGGTTACTAACGCTAGTTAACCTTAACAGTTTCCGTGTGGAACCTGACGTAAAAAAGTGTTTGAAAGTGAATAGTTTAAAATCAAAGCAAACTGAAAAATTATTTAAAATAAAATCTGTGTAACTTAGCCAGCTAACATTTTGTGATGAAGGCTTTTCAAAAGAAAGCTTAAATTGGTTGGTGTAGAATCTAGAGGGTATAAAAGCAATAGGATTAGGGTTCAACCAAAAAACCCTCAAGACCAGAACTGTAAGTATTTCAGTATTGATTTGCTGAAATGTACTTAATTGCTATGTCATACCTGCCCTCATGTCCTCTGTTCCGGTCTCTGTGTTTATGTCTCCCTCTTGTGTTCTAGTTAAGTACCGCACGCCCATATATGTACTTCCTGTCTTGTTCTGTGTTAATCATGTCCAGGTGTTCTGTATCCCTTGTCATTAGTCTTCCCCTTTATAAGCCCTGTTTGTGTCTCACTTCCTTGTGGATTATTTTGATTGTACCTTGTCTTTGGTTATGCTTTATTGGTGACGTGTCCTTGAGTTATTTGGTTAATCTGTCTAGATCCTGTTTCTATGTCTCCAACCCAGGTTTGATTTCCTTTGTTTGTGTTATGTTCTAGTGTTAGTCTTAGTCTTTTGATTTTGTTCATGTTTACAGCCATCGTGCTGCCTTTTGTTTGTTAATTCAGTGTTCTGTAAATAAAACCCCATTTTAGTTATCTCTGCCTGCGTTCGCCCTTCAATCCCCGACCCGCCTCACACCTTCATTAATTTTTAGTGAGGCATCTGAAAGTGCAAAGCAATTTTAGCACCCCTGAAAGTAGAAATACAATATAAGGCATTTAATTTGCCAGGGCTTGCAAGCTCTCATATCTTCTCTTCATTCTGGTTACTGCAGTCACAAAGCTGGCACAGGCATCACAAAATCTGTATTGTCAAACCTGTCACAGATATGGAACTAAAAACATTTCATACATGTCAACAGACAAAATTATTAGGGGAAGGCAAAAAAATGCACCCCTTCAAACCTGGTTACATAGTCATGGCACTTACACAGTATAATATGGTCAGAAAAGCTTTTAAATCAAATGAAATGATGTGTATGTTCACAATCTGAATTTGAGAGGAGTTAAATTGAGTGAGTGAAGCTGACTGTATTCATTCATTGGGCCGACCAGAAGCAAATTTGTGCATCCCGAAACCAGCTCAGGTCCACTCACCTCCCAGTTTAACAAATATAGGGCAGTTAAATGGTAACTGAACAGCGCAACCTCCTGACAGTGTCTGTTGCCCAAATTCCCCAATGTGTACTTTTACTCCTATTTTTCATTGTTTTTATAATTGTATTGTTTGTGTTTGTAATTAAAAGGATCATTTTATGATTAGCTCTGCTTTCGTTGCAGTCACTATGGCTAAGTCACCAGAGAGCGTTTGCTTTTGAGTTCGGAGATTTTGAGGTAGGTTACATATGTTATAAAGTTTTATTTCTCACAGCTAACTTATACTGTAAACATGCATTAAACATTAAACATTTTACTCTTTTGTCATTTTACAGTGTTACTGCTGATAGCATATATAATGCCTTGGTGTAGAATGCAATATGGACTTCAGGTGGATAACAGCACTTCATTGTCATTTATCAGAACAGGTAAGTCAGCAGAACTGGAATTGGTTGTAAAAAGCCCTTAAGCATGAACCTTAAATGAAGGTATTACCTAAGACAAAATAATACTTAAAACCTTGCAGATGATTAATTTATCTAAGAGAAAAAACAATGAGAATTGTACTACAGTAGCAGTGGTGTTACTGAAGTTAAATTCCATTGTTCTATGATCATATTTTCATATTAACATACAAAGGCTTTCAGTAACTAAATACAACTTTTAACTACTTAAGAGTTACGTAAATTACAGAAAACTCAACTTCTGAATTCATCATATTGGGAAAAAGCGTAATATAGCCTGAACAAAAGTTCTCCCAAATTTATATTGTATGTTAAATTCAGTAACTGAAATAATGTTTTTAGAAAAATGATGGATAAAATGATAAATAAATGTTATTTAGGCAACCAGACACAGATATTTAGTTATTTTTATTATTCATTTAATTATAGTAGTTATTAATGTATTATATATTTAGATCAGTTTAGTTGTGTCATACTTACAATACTTTTTGAACTCAACTGGAAATTCCAACAAATGTGATTTATTACTTTAATTATGCAACACCATTATTTATATAACTGTATACACACACAATAATATAGTAATACTACAGAATGTGCTTCAGTATCAAACAAATGAAAAAGTGCAGAAATTAGGCGAGAAAGGTGAGAAATATATATTTAAAAATACTGTATTATACAATTACGGAGCTACTTTCCCCAAAACTATGTTTTACATTTTACATGCAAATTAAATTTAAAAGTCAAAGTGATTCACCTTAACAAAACAATCAAAAAGAAAAAAAATGACAGCTGTAATTATGCACCAATATAGAATTTTTGGGTCTCATACAACAACTGATCATTCAAAAATTGTGATTGATGTTATGACCAAAATCATAACAATAATGATAACAGACAATTTTTGTGTAAACAATGTAATGTAAATTCATGCTACAATATGGTCTCCAGTGGCCATTACATGTAGTCTACCACAGAGGACAACGTGGAGTCTAGAAGTATGAAAATTAGGACAAATAGGTCCCAATAGTATCAGTTGGAATTCTGAGTTTCATTTTGAATGGATTTCAATATGGGACCAATAATAGTAATTTAGTTTTTCTGTTTTTCAGCACATAATGTAGTGGCTGCCAATATGCATCCCTAATCATTATTTTCTTAAAGAAAAAGAAAAAACATATGAACCAATGCAGAGCTTGAAAGACAATGTTTTAATCAAAAATGAATTAAGTTAAAAATATACAGATGATGAGAAATATTATGTGAGTAACTGTCCTCCAGCTGATGTCCAGATGAACACCACTATAAGTTGAGTTGTCTGCCTCAGTGGAAAAGATATCTGAAATAATAACTCAAGTGTATATATTAAGGGTTCATTCAGCACATTTTAATCATTTTAATTTATCTAGTTAGATTAGTCATTATAGTTTTGTCAATGCATGTTTACATTATAAATCCTTATCATAGTATATTTATGGATTAGGACATTTTTGATTATGCCAAATGCTGATATGTAGTACAATTGATTCAGTTGATTTCTACTACAGTTCACATAAGCTTTCAATAGCTTTTTCCTTAGTGTATTTCCTCCATTCTTCAGGAATCTCACCATGATTAATGAATTTTTTCTTGTAATGCTTTTCAAGTTTGTCCTGAAAGGTGCACACAAACCATTTCCAGTACGGCATCTCAGAGTTGTCAGAGCTGATGTTCCACCTGGCATATTCTCCACCTGCATTTCTATAAGTTTTAAATGAAAACACTTTACCAGATGTACAGAAATGTAGATCACTTGTAACAGCACTTGTACAGAACTCAATTCCAAGATCGTTTGTAAACTTGAAAGACCATCCATTTATTCCAGCATTGCGATGGAAACGGACACTATGATCTCCAGTATGGTCTTCCAGTGTGTTGGTACAGATGGCACTGCAGAAAGGGCACTGTGCCCAGCAACATCGGCAGAGGTGCTCAGTTAAAATCTCATCTGGTTTCTTCTGGAACATTTCCAATTTCAGGTCAGAAAAGTTTTGGAAACTGTTGTTTAAATCTTGTGTGATTCTCATTAGACCTTCAGTCACAACCTCTCGAAGAAAGTCAAAGTCTGTAACTTCTTTCTTTTCAAGAAATGAATTTTCTTTAAACTGAAGCTCATCTTGAAGTTTTCTGGATAACTGCTGCAGCCACATATTGACATCTCCACGGCTGCTTTTGACTTCTTCTGTTGCTTCATTTACAGCCTCTGTCACACGCTTCTCTTTAGACTTGACATTGCTTTTCATTGTTTCTAGGACCACTGAAGAGTTTTCTTGAAATATGTAGTCACGAACTTTTGTTTGAATATATTTTTTAAAGTACCCTCTGGGGTTGTGAATGTATTCAATGTAATCCTCAAAAATTTTCTCTTCTGCTAGTGATGTCAGCATGTGTTTTTCCAGATTTGATCTGTTTCCACTGAATGCAGGAATATCACATTTCATTTTCTCACTCATATCAATGGCGGTTTGGTCATATGCTGCTTGCAGAATTGATGGCTCAAATTTATTCACAATGAACTTTCCAAACACAGCTGTAGAAGTTGCACCACTACAGTAGTTCTTGAAGATGTTGAGGTACTGTGGCTTCTGTTTCTCCAGGTACAGTTTTACGTTATAAGTGTTCTTGAATTCGTTGTGCAGCTCAGCAAAGTGTTCTGCTGCAAAGTCACACACATAGAGACACAGATCTAATGTGAATTCCTTTTTAAGGGAGTAGTTCACAGTTTTGGATTCAAACACTTTCACTCTGTTTTTGATGGCTTCAATTATTTCTGGAATGTAGATGTGACTGTATCCCTGTTCTGCAATGGGCATTTTCTGAATGTCTGCTTCAATGTCTTTGGCAGTGTTTCTGATGAAGTCACGTATAGAGTCACTGTCCTCGGCTGTGAAAGTGTTGGCTTTGAGCATTTCATCAGTGAAATGTTTTTCTTGACCGGAGTCTTCCTGCTGATCCTCCTGACCTGAGTGTTCTCTGATGTTGAGAACGGCATATTCTGAATAATCACCTAAAGCATACATTCTTTTGTAACCTGTCTGATTCTGTCTCTCACAAATGAGGTGTAATTCATAGCTCTCTGACAAAATCCTTGTTATGTCTTCCGATATGCTAATGTCACCAAATGAGGGAGTGTCCAGGGTCAACTCCCTGACCCACTTGGTCCAGACATCTTCAAATTCTTTGTCAAGTGCATCACTTTCAGTTTCTTTGTTCCTTAAACAAAGTGCAAGGTCTTTGCTTAGTTTAAAGAGCTTACTTTCATACTTTTTCTTTTCACAGTCTATCTTCTCTCTTGCAATTCTCAGACGCATAACTTCATCCAGTTTCCTCTTTGTTCTTTCCACAAGCTCTTTGCAAAGTTCTGAAATTTTCCTCTGAAACCTTTCCTGCCACTGAATCAAAATGTCTTTATCCTGGTCTTCATCAAAGAACTTTTTCATAGACGTTTCTACAGCTGTCTTTGTGTCTTTCATGCATTCCATGATGTCCTTTTCATCAATCTTTTCATTTTCATTGTTGACTCTGTTGTGTAGTTTGTTCTCAATTGTTAGCATTGCACTCCTTAAACTCCACGTCCATTTACTGTACTCACTCTCCAGTTTTCTGTACACTATGATCTCCAGAATGTTTCTGAAGCTAAACACAAAATTTTCATCTAGAAGTGCATTCCATAAACTGCTGAGTTTTCCTTTGAATCCTGAGAGTGTCACACCATGGCTTTTGGAGATTTTTGAGATGATACTTCCTTTTAACTTCTGAATGTTTTCACAGTATGCAGGATTTGGTGGAGCCATCGGTGGATTACCCTCCCAGAGCTGGGCAAAGTACCACACATCAGTCCTCACATCAAATGCAATTACATCGCTGAAACATTTTGCATTGCAGACTTCTTCTTTAGCAGCTAATTTTGTCATTTTATCCAGTTTGTCCATCAGTCGCTTCCTTCCTTCCATGTTTTGCTCTCCAGCAGTCACGTCTACAACATTCTGATGCACGAACATGCAGCTTGGATTCAGTCTAACCTTCTTCATCCTCAAGAAGGCCTGAACAACAATCTGAAGGATGTCCTGCATCTCTGCTGGGTTCTCTCCAAATATGTTGATCAAAGTCATGTTTCCTAGACCTACAACAAATGTTGCAAGTCCATTGTCATGTTCCCTTGACATTCCAGTAAACTCTAGAGCGCGTAGCCCTTCAGTGTCCACAACAAAAATGTATTCAAACTTCAGTTCTTTCTTCATCTCCTCAGAAACTTTGACCAGCTGCATAAAAGCTCCTTTAGTGCACCTTCCAGCACTGACTGCAAACTGGAGTCCAAACATAGCATTGAGCATGGTGGATTTCCCAGAGCTCTGAATCCCCAAAACTGACAACACAAAGACTCTCTGGTCTCCAAGTTTTTTTATAAGTTCATCTAGAACCGCAGAAACCCAGATCAGAGGAACATGACCTGTATCACCATCCATCAGCTCCAGTGGGTGCCCAGCTAGCATAATCTCAACTGCAAGTTTGGGCAAAGACAAATCATTTTTGCCTGTTTGGACATCGATAAGTGACTCATATATCTGACCCATCTCTCTGAGAATGTGTTCCATACCAAATGCAGCAGCACTCATTTTTTCTGATATTTCTTCAAGCTGTGTTTGTGCATCCTTCATTTGTTCTAATTTATCACTCTGTCCTTTTAGGTCCAAAATCTTTGTCCATGTTTCATCATATGTATGACGAAAGCTAGAGAGCTCTTGTGTGGTGCGATTATCCAGCAGGATCTTAAGCCATTTTAGACAATAACTTTTCTCTTTTTCTGGCAGTGACTTCATTGAGTCAGTGAAGAGCTTCATAAGTTTTGAGGGTCCATGTTTATGTTGTTGTTCACGAATCTGCATCATTTCAGTGAATTTTTCACACTTTTGCTTCTCTATGTTTGCCCCTTGGAGTCGGTGTAGTTCTTTCTTTTTCTTACACCATTCTTTCCAAGGTTTCCCTTGACATGGCAGATATGTGTCCTTTATTTGGGACAGTGGTAAATTTTCTTCCCATAGCTTCATTATCTGCTCAGCAGATTGCCTTCCGTTCTGGCATTTGTCCTCATTCTCATCTACTGTGATCTCCTTGTTTTTGCTCAATATTTCAAGACTGAACATTGAAGATGATTTTGAGGAACAATCTCTGATAATGTTCCTGATTTTCTTTGATACATCTGATTTATTCTGGTCTTTAAGACCAATTATGTATTTCAGCTTTCTTGTTCTATTGGACTTTGAGTCATTCTCACAGAATAAGCAAATAAGTGGTTTTGGGATTTTATAGAGCTTGTCCAGGATTCCTTTATTTGTGGTGTTCTCTGGATCACTTAAAAGTACTACATTCACAGACGATAATTCAGTCAGAATTTTGAGTTGTTTTTCATGGGTTTTGGCATCACCATGTAGATTACAGAATGCGACACAGTCAGTGAATTCTGTGCTTTTTTCAGATGGACAGTACCAGGCAATCTCCACCACTCCATCCAATAGTAGACGATCTGCGCTGCTTCCTGAGCCATGTCTGTGGACAAATGTGCTATGCTTTTCATTGATCAGGTCATTCATCAGCTGAGACTTGGATGAGGATATTGAGCCAATTCTAAAGAATGCTACCATTGGAGTTTCTGCTTGATAAATTGGAATGGTTTTGCTGGTATTTTTGACAGAGGTGTCTGTGCTTTTCCAGCTCTTCCTGATCTGACGGAAGGTCCACAATGGAAACTCAATCTCTCCTGTGAATGGATTGGGCACCAGTAGAGGCAGAGCGTACTGGCATTGTGACAGCTTGGTCACTATCAGCTGCTTTAGGAAATGGTCGGAGCAGTGGAACACTGCCATCTGAACATCCATGGAATGAATAAGGTGCTTTTTTGGGGTTTCAAGAAATACTGGCTGTCCAGACATTAGGCTTTCAAATGTGTCATCCTCCTCATTGCTGACTGTAGCTGACTGGATCTGATCTAGCTCACTATCTGCTGCTTCAATGGGAATGTTTCTCGCTCTGTAGTCACCCAACAGCAGCCTTTGTAAGAAAGCCTGAACCAGGTCTTTCTCAGTTTGAGTCTCTTTAAAACATGACTCTGCATGTATTTGAAGAACCGATTGTAACATTAGTTCCTCATCTCTTTTTAGCTGAAGTCTAGTAAACAGCTGGTCTGTTTGTTCCATAACAGGATTTTCTTCTTCTTCAGTGTTGTGCACCTGGGGTTCTGCTTCATATAGCTCCATATTTTCCTTCTGTAAAACAGTACATTTTAATTTTAGTGTTTTATTTTTTAGTTCTCTTTGAGCTTTTGTCACATATTTTCTTTGAATTTTTTAAAGAAAAAACAAGAGAGTACTTAACACAGTTTTTTTATAATCATCCTGTTTATATTTCACTTCCTTAAAGGTTCATCTGAGGGTACCTGAACTATTTAGTAGTGATGCCCTATTTTACTATTGTGTCACATTCCTTCTGTCTAAAACAAGGGAGTGTGTTTACATTCTGGCATGTGTTATGTGAAAGATACCCACACCCTGGAATGTCCCATAACCACTGAAGATGAATTAAGAACAACTGCTGCTGTGGTGACCCTGTATAAGAGGACACAACCATGTTTTGCCTTATGCAGTGTGTGGAGGAAGCTTTGTGAAGCAAAGACGTCTCTAAAGATCACAAAGATGTTATCAAGTTTCTAAAACTGTGACTACCATTATGCCAACAAACAGCTTTAAAGTTGAAAGGCAGGAAAAAAGTGGCACTTTCTTTCATCTAATATACCCACCTGACTTTCACTCGATGCCACTGGAACTTTGACTAGAATTGTTTTTTATTGTGAGGTGAGAAAATAAGTGAACTTATGCAACAAGCATTCAGTGTGTAAAAACTGCTTACAAAGACTGCTTACACCTTTTTGAAAAGTGAAGAATTTGTGATGTCTTGGACAGTTTTGACTCCAGCAGCCTTAAAAGTGGTTAAGATATTTGGTTTTAAGGGTTCTGAAGTACCAGGAGATTTAAAATGAATCATAATCTGATGGTTCATGAAGACATATCAGGTTAATCAGAATCTCTTTATTTGCGATAGTGTACAATTGCATTGTGTTACAGTAGGATAATACACTGTATTCATACTTGAGTTGTTTCATAATGTAAGTATTAGTATACGGCCACAGCTTTGTCATCGTCATATCTTCTGTGGTATGTAAGTATGGCAGCCCACCACAGTCTAGGTAATTAGTGGGAAACATGTTAAATCGGCCTCAAACAAACATCAGCTTGTCCCAATTTCTCAAATTCTTTGTAATTAAATGGTACAGAGATTATTTAATGTCCAGTGCCCTTTGTTCTAAGTTACATTTCGGAAACCTATCCCTGTTTTTTTTACCAGATCTCTTGCCATTTAGTTCCCCAAAATGTCTGTGATCTGAAATTTATTTTTAGTTATACATGTTAAGGAGACAGTGTATGAGAATAAAATGAAAAAGCAGACATTTTGCATACATTTCAAAGCTTTTGAAAATAATATTTTTTATTTTTTGTTGATCTGGCTGCCCGTAAACATGCAACCTTTCCGATGATTGAACACACCAAAAATATAGGGTTACTTACTGAAGGATCAGTCCTTTTTCTTCGGTCCCAGGCAGACTTGACAGTGCGAAGAAGTCTGGATGTAACTGTTTTTGAGACCTAGAATACATAATAGTAAGGAAAATAAAATATTATTAAATATTGCTTATTTTTCTTGTTGCTGTTGCTATCCCCATTATCTAACATGAAACGTGATGAAACTGAAATTGGCCCGATTCCTTGCAGTATGAAACAAACTTGGCAAGCAGTTTTAAATCAATCAAAGTGACATTTTTTATATCTAATGGTATGTACCTGAAATTATAAAAATAATTTCTAATAATATATTGTGATATGACTTCATTGTATTTTTACTTAAATTTACTCAATATATCTTGCAGCAGTTTTCTTCTCACAGAAATAAGAGATAATTGTTACGTTTGTAATGTTAAATGAAAATAAACTGAGGAATGGTAATGATATTTTAGATTGTTTGCCTGCCATTGACCACCAGTTCTTTTTAATGTGATTTGTAGATTGTCACGCTCCTTACTCATTCTAGGCCTGTCCTGTTTTTTCATGGAATGGTCCTGGACTCCATATCTCATGATGCATAGTGTTTCTGAACATCACATAACTTCCGGTGTAGTTCTCCACTCTGTCAGAATTGCTTGGAGTCCCCTTGAACACTCGTGACTGTCTGCCCAGCTGTTTCCTATTGAACCTTGATTATCATTATTATTTAAGCCAAAACTCTTTGCTTAGTACTGTAGTTTCCATATACAATCACAAAACCTTTGATTACCCCGACTCTGTTTGATTACTTTTATCTTTGTTCTGTTTGTTTAGCTTATTCCTATTTTTGTCTCAGTATTCTTAGTTTAGAGCTTGTCTGTTTGTTCTGTATTTTCATTTGTAGTCATTTTCATTTGAGGCATTTAGCAGACGCTTTTATCCAAAGTGACTTACAATTGGGGGTTAGGTGCCTTGCTCAAGGACACTTCAGTCGTGACCTGCCTGGGGATCGAACCAGCAACCTTCAGGTCACCAGACCAGATCCTTCTTCTGTACTTCTTGTTTTTCTTTATTAGTTCTTCATTTCCTTTTGTGTGGTTAGTTTATTTTCTCTGTGCTCTTCCTGGTTTTAGCCGGTTCTTCGACTCTCCTTTTGGATCTCTATATTCTGTTTGCTGTACCTATGGTTTTGACCTTTGCCTGTTTATTAGACTACATTCTTGCACTGCCCTTTTATTAAGTCTTGTTTTGACAACCTGTGTACCACTTCCTGGTTATAGTGTGCTTCGTGACTTTATTGAATGACAAAGAAACAGCTTACCTTTTCTTTTTCATTTTTTTTGCTGACTGTTAGACTCAGATCCTGTTGCAGCAGAGAATTACCCTCTGATATTACTGAAATGAATAAAAAAGTGTTTTTGCAGACCTAACACTGGCAATAAATAGAATCACTTGTACTTTAGTCATTAATTAACTAGTCATTCATTTGATACTGCCTTCAACAGAGATCACTGTTATTGTTGACTGTTTACATTTCATTTAGTTAACTGCATTATGTATATAAAAAAAACTGTATTTTTTCTCTGAATATATAGGAAACAATGTGATGTATCAGTGTGATGCATCAACATTAAGACGTGAGTTTATTTTCACACATGCACCAACATTACCTATGTAGAGCTGTTTATTGACATTTACCAATTAAATTTGTGCATCATTTCATTTGACTGCAGACCTGAATTTGTAGTAAATTTTGAAGTTTTGAAAAAATTACTGGCCAAAGAGTCGATGTAGGACTGCACTGTAGTTACTTGTGACTGACATGCCTAATATTTTCAGATGCATTACTATGAGATATATATTTTTTCACTGTTTCTAAGAAAATACCACAGATGTCTGTTTTATACACAACTAAAATTGTTCAAACTTCAGTTGATGGAAAGCATTAAAGAAGCTTTTGAGAAAACTCACCACAGAAACTTTGCAGACTTGTACTCTCGTGCTGATCTTCTCTGAGCTCAGAAGCTGTGGTGTACAGATCTGCAGTGTAACAGCGCTGTTTGTTCTCAGAGACCATGCGGTCAATCTCCTGTAGCAGTGTTTTCATCTCTGAGTGGTTGTTCATGCTTTTGCTGCAGGTGTGATATCGATTTCCACAACTCTTAAGCAGTTGCTCTAGAACAGGATTTTTCTTCAGGTCATCTATGATGGTGTCACAGCTCTCCTCTGTCTCATAGGTGAAGAGAATCATCACAAAAGGTAGCACATTTTTACCAAACTTGTTCTGCAGCCACTCGAGTCCTATCTTAGCAGAATCAGTTAACTGGGAGTGTTGGAGAACGAAGAGAAAGGCATGGATTGCATTTTCATTGAGGAGACGAACAATGTCCTGATCCGCAGAGTCCCGGTAAAGATCAGTCTCTTGCAGGTCAAGTATGTTAATCACAGAGACACTGCGTGCTGATATCACCCTTATTTGAGGAACAGTTTGTGAGAAGTCATCTATAGGGGCTTGTTTTTGTCCAAGCAGAACGTTGTCATCTCTAAAGTTGACTGCAGAACTGTTCCCAAACAGCACCACAGTGAGATCTCGGACCTCCTTATCTGGAATCAGACCAAATAGTTGTTTTAAACTCAAACTATACAAATATCATTTTCTGTCCTTTCTGATCCTTCTGTTCAGTGGTGTATTTGTAGTCTTACCCATTTTTTCTGGATGATGAATCCTTGGACTTGATGATTAATGTCTGCTGTATTTTTGTCTCTTCATTGTCCTAAAGAATACAGAATATTTCTATTTAGCATGCTTTGTTTATTATTAATAAACAGTGTAGATTAATACTAATCAAATTGTTAAGAAAATTCTTACTAGTCCGTCTACATTTACAGTGGCATTCAAAAGTTTGGGCACCCCAGTGAAAATTGTAGGTGAATAAAAGCTTATTTCTACAAGAGGATGAAAGTGAAAGTATCACGTACAGTCTCAAAACAAAAATGAAACAGGAGCTTTTTCAGCTTGGTCATAGCAGCTGAGAGTTTCACTTTTGTTTTTGTTTTCCTTCACACTTTTATTCTTTGTAAGCTTTTTTAGTTTGGTCGTCTTGCATGCACTGTTCTTTTGAAGTTCATCCACTAATTGTTAGGTGAGGTAGCATTTGTAGGTGAGGTTTGAGATGCTCAATTTTTGATTTTGAGTTGTGTTTAGGATCACCTCTCTGTTGTTTGACGCCACTTTTCGCATTCAGCTCTTTACAGGCAGTGTTATATTTGCTTCCAGTATGTGCTGGTATTTAATCTATTCTTCCTTCCACCAATGAAATGTTTTCTGTCCCACATGGAGCAACACAATCATAAATCATAATTGTTTTTGGCTTTAATGACATCTGTTATAAGTAAGGTCTTAACAAATTCATTCTGTAGTTCATATAGAGCCTTTATCCAACACACAGTTTGAGGGGAAATCTCACCACAATCTAAAGTCACTTGTCAGGAAAGGGTCATTAGCTTAGCATTGTTGAGGGACAGCTCACTCAACCTGGGACAATTGTGTATATGTTTGAATTTGTCATCAAAGTTTCAGCATTTTTTGGGCGTTCACCTCGTTGAATATTTCACCTCGCATGGCTACATCAACCCAAAATGTCAAATAACCTCTACATGCTATTTTCAGAACCTGCAACTAAACAGTTGCTGAAGTTTATGTTCTATTTCATGTAAAAATTCTCATTTCACAGCCCGTGCTGTGATTTTTGTCTTGCTCTAATTATACCTACAACTTCATCTACTAGGTATAGTGTATATTCAGTCTTTTATATCTGTATGAAACAGTCACTACTGTGCTCTCAGTAACATCACAGCACTGATATTTTATTATTTTATTAAATGTGAGAAATATACAGATATGTGTGTAACTGTCATGTACTAAAACATTTTACGATTTAATTGCCATGCAAAGTTGCTGCTATCCGGCTTCATTTGGCAAAGAATATATTTACAATTGTTTCTCAGATATTTACATTACATAAACAACATTCTTTATTTGAGCCACACCTAAAAATACTTTCTACATGTTCCTGCTCAGCTCTCCATGTTCTACCAGTGTTCTCTTAGAATGCTAAACCATCAAGAACTGCTCGGTTGTGATGATTAAATAGTTACTAAAGAGTAAATATAATGAAATCTTACCGGAGTTGAAGCACTTTTCAGGCTCTTCTTGCTGTAGCTTGTGAGTTCTCTGCTTTAGGAAATGAAAGTACTTTCAGTGTTTGTGTAGGACAAGGGTCAGACTTCCTTGAAATCACATGACTTAGTTTAAAAAGTGCTGCACATTACCCTGTTATTAGGATACTTTATATAGCCTTTTCACACATTTAGAGAATATTTACTGAATATTAATTAATTATTCATCCTTACATTGTGAATTGGAGAGTAGCTCTTATAAAATGATTTAGTAGTGTAATCTCCAGAGTTGAGTAAATATAAGAGTAATATCACCACTTTGTGGATAAATGTGATATGACAGCTGCCTCAGCCCAGCTTATCAAAAGCCCCTTCAGTCACACCGATATGTACAGCCATGTTCCTGCTGGTCCAGTTTTACTACTGACAATACATGAGTCTGTGGAATGATATTAACAGCTTAAATCCTCAACCAAGAATATATTTTTGTGTAGCAGTTGAAGTGCTTCAGTCCCAATAAATATTTTATTACACTGTTTTGAACAGCTGTACTGTTGTGTCTATAAGAAACCTTTAATGCAGATTTATCTGGTAATGTGTTTTAAGTCATAAATAAATCACAATTAAACAATAAAGGTAATTTACAGTTAAAACAATAAGATAAATGACAAGCGTTATGTCTGGAGAAAACACTGCATTCCAGAATTTGTGCTGTCCGTGAAAGTTGGTGGTGGTAGTTTCATGGTTTGGGTCAGTTTTGCTACACACAGGCATGGATGGCTTGTCATCATTGATAAAACAATGAATTATATAAGAGAATATCAGTGAAATTCAAGAGACGACCAGAAGGAGAGCGCACATTACTCCTATTTTATAGTCGTTACACTGGTTACCTGTTAGTTATTGTATTGATTTTAAAGTTCTTTTATTGGTTTATAAAGCACTACATGGTCTTGCACCAGACTACATATCAAATATGCTTTCATTTTATAAACCAGGGAGGTGTCTCAGATCTCAGATTCTGTTTTTAGCCACTATGCTCCAAAATACTGGAACAGCCTCCCTGTAGACCTGAGATCAGCTGAAAATATTAATATATTGAAATCAAAATTAAAAACTTACTTATTCAGTCTGGCTTTTATGTAGTGTTTTATAATCTTTTCATGGTTTTAGTTTTAATACTTCATTTTATTTTAATTTCAATATATGTATAATTTATTAAATTATGCATTTTATGAATTTGCTTTATTTTCTTTTTATATAGATCAATTTTACTTTAAATTTACACTTATTTTTTTATTGTTTTTACAGTTCTTTAAATATTTTTTTCTGGTCAATCAGTTGTAAAGCACTTTAAACTTCAATCTTGATTTGTATGAAAAGTGCTATATAAATAAAGTTTTGATTGAATGTGTGCCCTTCAACAACACATCAACATCAAACCAAAATTCTACCAAAGAATGGTTAAATAAATATAAAGGTAATATGGAATTGCCAACTCAAAGTCCTCACTTTAATTCAGACAAAATGTTTTACAGGACCTGAAGTGAGCAGTTTATGTGAGGAAACCTACCAACATAACCGACTTGTGGCTGTTCTGTAGAGGAATGGACTAAAATTCCTCCAAGCTGATTTGCAGGACTGATCAAGTCACCAGAGAAACTGAAAGAAACGTTGCACAGACTTTCACCCCTCACAGGTATGAAATAATTGATCAGGTTCCTCAATAAATAAGTGACCAAGTCTAATATTTGTGTGTCATTTGAATAAGTAGCTTCTCACTATCAGGGTTTAGAACTTCTGATTATGCTTTATGGTGTATTTATACAGGACTGATCAACAGTTCCTGGCATAATTTAGTTGCAGGTGCACAAGGTGTTCACACCAGAGACTGAAAGCAAAGGTTTGCATGTTTTTAACAGTTGTGTAATATTCAGTCATCTGCCAAAAAAATGATCAGGTCAAATGTGTTTGAGTTACAGGCTTCTCTTTATTTCCTTGTGATGATGTTTTAGGTCATATTAATGCAGAAATAATAAAATTCTGAATGTTTCACAAACTTTTCTGTGAATCTACAAAAACATTACAGACAAAGGAAAATACAGAACAGAAAGAGCATTAAATTGTGATATTTAAGGAAATGTAAAACTAAATCTCCACCGTTATTCATCTGCATTCATTTTCTTCCACTTGTGTGTGCATGAGTGTGTGTGATTTACACACAACCTAAAATCAAATGTATATTTTATTTAAAATAAAACCAGTGAATGCTTTTACTGCTGCGGCAGCTACTGCTCCTACTCCTACTATTGTTACTGATGCTCCTATTACGACTCCTGCTGCTGCTCCTACTGCTACTACTGCTGCTCCCACTCCTATTCCTTCTCCTGCTGCAGCTTTTCTCTTCACCTCCTCTAAACACTCTGTTTTGGCTTTTTTTACATCAGTCTCCACTATGTCACATAAGTACTTTTCCGCCTGATCTCTCGCCTTCTTCTCGACCTGTCTCATTATGTTTTCTTTCTTCTTCTCATACTCTTCTTTCTGCTGCTCCAAATGTCTCTGCATCTGCTCTTTATGTTTCTGGTCTTCTCTTTCCATCTCTTTTCTAAAAGACCCTCGTTGGGCTTTGAGTTCTTTGTCCATCGCTTTTTTAAGTTCCTCGTTTGTCTCCTTCTTTATTTGTTGTTCTTTCTTTAGAAACTCTTCCTCCTTTTCTCTCCATTGTTTTTCCAGATTTTGTCCCTCTTTCTTCAGGGTCTTCATCATTTTTTCCTTTTCTTCTTCATATTTAGCATTCAGCTGTTCTTCCTCTCTCTGTGTGTCCTGCTCTCTCTCCTTCAGTATTTTCTCTTGTTTTTTTTGTAGAGCTTTCTCTATTTTCTGGAACATCTCAGTATTGTAGAAGCTTCCTCCATTCTCTCTCACCATCGAGTCGATCTTCTTCAGAAGATCAGTGACCTGGGTGTGATCTTCAACATTTCTGTTATTGAACACGTGGTATTTGTCTCCACACTGCTGAAGGAGGATTTGTAAGTTGTGGTCCGAATTTTTAATAAAGTCCTCAATGCTCATTTTCCTCAGATCATCTCCTCTAGTGAACAGAACCATGACGTATCTTCTGGATTCTTCCCCAAACAGATTTTGGATCTCCTTCACTGCTTTTTGTTCCTCTGGTGTGAGACGTCCCAGTGACAGCACCAGCAGATACACATGTGGGCCTGGAGCTGCCATGGTGATACCCTTTGCCATTTGTTTTGTGAACTCTTCATTAGGCGTGTTTGTGTCAAACAGTCCTGGAGTATCAATCACAGTGATCAGTCTCTGATTGACTTCCGCTGACTCTTTCTGACACACTGTGGTCACTGCTTGAGCACAAAGTAGCTCTTTGAAAACCTCTTTCCCCAGGATGGTGTTTCCTGAAGCACTCTTCCCTGTTCCAGTCCTCCCCAGAAGAACGATTCTCAGATCTTCTTTACCTGGAGAAGATTCTACAAAGATAAAGAAAACATGTACACACAGATGGACAAACACAGTTTACCACTAATGCTAAACAGCTAACCTGTCATTGTCAAGTGATTTAAACAGCAACAGTTTTAAGATTTTACAATTTGACATTCACTCACTGTGCGTTTGTACCTCTCTGAAATGAGCTACTGCAGGGTGGGGTGTCTGTTGTACTGGATTTAAAACATTGAAAAATGCGGAACGCTATAAACAAACAGGTTCTGGAATTAAACATTTCAGTATCTTTAGAGCATCACATCCATTTCCCAAAAGTACAAATTCAGTTCATCACTGTTTACATTATTCTCACAAATGACAGAAAAACTTCAGTATTAAATGTAACATTGTAAGCACTTTACTTTCAGTGGAGCCTGATCTGGAGCGCATGTGTGCATTTTCTATTCTACACAGAAAAAACTCAGTAAAACCACACAACAGTTATTAAAATTTAAAGTAACAAATCAAAAGAGCTCCAAAAAGGTAAATATGACAAATATGTTATACTCACAATAAACATATTGTGAGTAATATCAATAAAATATTGTTACAGGAGAAAATGTGCTAATGTTAATGTAATTTTTTTTGGGGGGGGTGATAATTCCAGATTGTTTGTGTACTCACCTTTTTGTGTTACCTGGACCTAGCACTGCTATGGCATTGGTTTGTAAAAATAAGCCGAAAACCCATATGGACGGGCCATATAAAGATCTTCAGGTCGACAAAATTTTCGAAAAATCATAAAAAATCTATATCAAAAAACCAAAATTAGGCTCAGAATGTCTGGAAACCCCATGTTTTTATATACATTTCTGTATATAGTATATATGGCTAGGGGTAATACTTTCACCACAGTTTGAGAAAATCTATTTTTGGGGCTTTACTAGTGAGAAATATCGCTTGACATTCTACCTTGTGTATAGCTTAATAACTTAATTGGAGGTCTTGTTCATGCTACTTGCAAATACTTCATTGCAAAAAGGTGTAATAAAACACAGGTTACATGTTATTTAACTGTTTTGCCATTTGTCTTATTATCTAACTTTTGTAAGCGAAAATAATGAGTTGGCACAACTATGAATAAAAGGGGAACTCTTGGTATGTAAAATGTAATCTTTTACATGTTCATTAATTTGTATCTGAACAAGATAAGTTAGAAGAACGTTTGAAAATTTGAAAGCTGCAGTAACTGAACAAGAAATAGCAAGTTAGCTAAACTTTTTTAAATTTTAAACTCTTAGTGTGTAAAACTTAAAATTTGAAGTTTATATCAATGGGAAAAATACCTTAACTGAACAAGATATAATATGTTAGCTCAACTTTTTAAAAATTAGAAAGTCTTCGTATGTAAAACTTAAAATTTTAAGTTTATATACCTGTGGAAAAAAAGTTATCTGAACAAAAAATAATGAGTTGGTGAATTTCTTTAAAACTTAAAAGTTTGAGTTGGGATCAAAACTCGAAAATTGAGTGCAATAAGTTGCCTTGAAATTTTGAGTTTTCTCAACTTTTTTTTTTTTTTTACATGGCTGCTGAGGGACAATTTTTGATGAAATACCAACTTTGTTTGTCTTTCAGATGCAGAGTACCACTTCAAAGCTGTGTAACTCCCTTTTCTTTTAAATTCATGTGTGATCATTATTTGAAAATATCTAATGCTACTGAACTCTCATTTAGTACATCTTAAGTTTAGGTACTTCTACCTGTTTGTACTTCCTTGAGTCAGTCTTGGAAATTGTTCTTACTTTCCAGTGATTTTAACTGGTGATTGTATAGAAAGTAGAATAGTTATAAAATAAGAAAGATGGCATTTAGACAGACCAGGACCAAAACACAGAACATTATATATGAGACTGTGTATACAGAGTGTTCCACACTACCTCCTGGTGTTCTTCCCACTAAGAAGAATGTGATAGAGTGCTTGATCTATCTGATGCGGAAAGACAGGGCTGGAAAACACCAGAGGACTGTGGCAGATGGGATAAATCTGATGGCATATACAAACCGGATTCCAAAAAAGTTGGGACACTAAACAAATTGTGAATAAAAACTGAATGCAATGATGTGGAGGTGCCAACATCTAAAATTTTATTCAAAATAGAACACAAATCACAGATCAATAGTTTAAAATGAGAGAATATATCATTTTACGGGGAAAATATGTTGTTTCAAAATTTCATGGCATCAACAAATCCCAAAAAAGTTGGGACAAGGCCATTTTTACCACTGTCTGGCATCCCCCCTTCTTCTTACAACACTCAACAGACGTCTGGGGACAGAGGAGAGCAGTTACTCAAGTTTAGAAATAGGAATGCTCTCCCATTCATGTCTAATACAGGCCTCTTCTGTTCAATTGCCTTGGGCCTTCTTGGGCCAAATGTTCTCTATAGGTGAAAGATCTGGACTGCAGGCTGGCCATTTCAGTACCCGGATCCTTCTC
>BRDA01000878.1:27195-40249 GCA_036984385.1 Crenuchus spilurus | reverse complement strand
ATA
Organism: Crenuchus spilurus; assembly: GCA_036984385.1. NCBI lineage: Eukaryota > Metazoa > Chordata > Actinopteri > Characiformes > Crenuchidae > Crenuchus > Crenuchus spilurus. The sequence goes on along the minus strand of BRDA01000878.1, from coordinate 40,246 downwards.
AACAGCACGGTCAGCTAAAGCTGGTTAAGCTGGTTGACCAGCTTGTATTTTTACCAGCATAAGGTACTGCATGTTTTTCTTTGAGTTTGATGTTGAGCTTTCTGGCTTCTCCTCATTGACCTAAAGCACTCAGCCCTAATGACAACATCTGTCCTTGAGTCCTTGTTTGAAACGACCGGATCTTACCTTCATAATTGTTGATGTAACTTCAAAAGTATAGTTTGAAGCTCTTCTCCTTCACTGTTGTTGACGTCTGGCACGATGTCTGAATGATACGGGTAACATCGTTGACCGTAATCCTGGGAAAAACTTGTGTTGAATCACTGCAAAATGCCATAGCTGCTCTGTTTGACACTAGCACCGGAAGTGGAGGAGCTGACTGACTTGGAACACGGAAGAGAGTGTGCATATAGCCTATTCAGCACTTTTTACAAGTACAAACGATCCAACAGTTAGATTTTCAAAGTACACCACTATGTATAATAAGGTATAATAGTTGTATGATACAGGTACATTTATATAAACATAAGTTTGGCTTCAAAAACACAACGTATACATGCATAATGATGACAGCATGACACTGCATACAAAATGTACATGAAAATACATTACAGATGTACAGGCAAAAAAAAAATCATCAATAGAGTTGACTGCAAATGTCTCAAAATTGCAAAAATTTTGTAACTACTCATTATATAAGTTAATAATATGTCTAGGTACAATATCTATACATTAGATATAAATCGTAAGTATTAGCGGTAAATAGCTGCGGCTTCATTGGTGTCTATGTAAACAAAACGCGATTCATGGGCGCAGCCATCTTGGAATCTTGCCAGGTTTGTTTTCGCGATCGGGATTAAATAATTCAAACCAGTGGTGTAGCGTGGATCCTTCAAATATTGCTACAGAATCAAGTACGAATGATCTTTGATATATTATTTAATAGCAACTCATTGCGCTCTGCAAGATTCTTATGAACATTAATGAAATTGTTTTGCTTACCCATTTCTAAACGGCTGAACAGAATTTGAAGCGCGATTATCACCGGAATGCTGTAGCCATGACCTTTCAGTTAAACCAAGTTTCATTGGCTGAAATTACAAGACGCGCGCACACCAAGCCAATAAATTTGCATGTACCAACCCGCTTCCAAGCTGTTACTCGAATGACCTACAAGCCCTACTGAATCCACTTGATGACGTCATCATGCGCGTAAGACAAAAGTGCAAAAATTGGTCTAATTAAAATGCGATAAAATACATGTTACTGACAATTAATGGTCACAATACTTTTAGATTTTACTGAAAATAGTATATATTTAATGTTCCTGTAGAAATATTGCAAGAATACAGACTTTATTTAGTACATTTTTGGAGAAAGTTTTAACCAATTTTAACACTTTTCCTGATTATTCCAGTGGGCCTCACTATCAATGATTTTAAGAAAGGTGAGGAATCAGTAGAAATGGGCAAACGATACCGAGGCTTCGGAGCTTGTCACTCTTCCTGAACCGTCACGTGACCGATGATGTTTGAAGCTTCAGACGTCATCACTGCTTCGGTTTGCGGTTCATTGGTCGATTGCGTTTTGAAGGGATTCAATGCGTTTCGTTGGCTCAGAGTTTGACAGCAGGCGTGACTGCTTTGTGTAGTTTGGCACTAAACAGTATTAAAGATGCACCGTTACTGTTGTGCCTTAGCAATGTTGAGTTGTGAGGAGTTTGCATTTTTGCAAGTTTGTTTCATTTGGCGAGTTTATAGAGTTTTGATTTCGTTGGCTACTGCTGGCAAACGGTCCAGGATCCAAAGTTTGGGATCAATTTGATCTCATTCCACCAAATAAGGTAATTATATTTTCTTGTGTTTTTCTGGTTTATACTTATCAATGTATGTTTCAAATTCTGAATTGTACAATTAATGCAAGTGTCAGAAATAATACTATTACTACAACAACTGCTACTTGTGTGCAAAGCTTTGAATATCCTGAAAAATGCATAAATATTAATAAAACATTATGCATTATTGTCTTATTATTATTATTATTATTATTATTATTATTATTATTGGTACGGTGTTTGCTTTGTACACAAGAGTTGTCGTACAACAACACGTCATCCATGTTGAGGCACTTGCGTGCTCGGCATGATGGTGAGCAAACATATGCCACTGCAAATGCTGGAAGTCCTCCTGGTAAGCTGTATGTGTATATATACAATATATATAATGGCTTTGTTGCTATATATTCTGTATGTAGAAACTTACTCTGTCTGTGGTATGGTTACAGATGAGGCCCACAACATTGTTTCAAGCATCAACCAGCTGAACTTGCGACATATTCATTGTTTTGCCCACATGCTCAATTTGATTGTGAAAAAGTCCCTTGGTCAAACCTCTGAGCTGGAAAACATTTGAAGTAGGTCCCCTAAAATAGTGGGACACTTTAAATTGAGCACTACTGCAAAGGAGAAGTTGGGTCCTGTTCAAATCAACATGGGATTGCCACAAATGAAGTTGATTCAGGAAGTGGACACATGTTGGAACAGCACATGTGCAATGCTTCAGCAGCTGTATGAGCAAAGAAAACCATTGGTGCTGCCCTAGCATCACTTAACACAGACATTGTATCTTTCATTGCTGATGATTGTCAGTATCAACCAGTGCCTGACTCTACTGCAACCTTTTAATCAGGCAACTGAACTGTTGTCGGCTGAAGTGTCGGCTCAAAGGCAATTCCGATCAGTAAAATGTTGACGCACTTGGTTGCAGTACAATGTGCAACAATGGGTCCAGGCATTGCTAGCACTCTGGCAAGCAACTTAAGAATAAATTTGAATGATAAATTTAGTGGATTAGAAAAAGTCACCTCCCTCTCTTTGGCGACAGTACTGGATCCCCAATTCAAGGAAATAGCCTTCACCAATTCTACAAATGCACACATTGCTGTTGACAGGCTAACACGGGAGTGTGCTGGACTCATGGACCAAGGAGGAGAGGAAATGCCCGAGGCAAACGCACCTGAACCAGGACCATCGCAAAACTTGTGGGCTTTGTTGGACAATCATGTTCAGTCCCAGCAACATACTTGCAGTGCATCTGCCAGTGCCACTGTTGAGATCCACAGGTATTACATGTTAAACTACTGTTGAAACTGCTTCAGAAAAATGTATTTTTGTCATTTATTGGCTTTTTTTCTGTTTTGTAGATATTTGAAAGAGCCACATCTGGCTCGAGGAGAGGACCCACTAAAATATTGGGCTGCACGAAAGACCATATATCCAAACTTGTGGAAACTTTCTACAAAATATTTGTGCATACCAGCATTGCCTATACCATGTGAACATTTTTTCTAAAGCTTGAGAACTAGTCAGCCAAAAAAGGAGCCGACTGAAACCGACAACTGTTGAAAAAGTTTTATTTCTCAATAAAAATCTTTCCTAAATCTTTTGTGTTACTCATAGAAACACCATTTATTAGATTTCTTGGGGAGTGCTTATAATTATTTTACTTTTGTGTAATGTATTGTGATGAAAAACAAACGAAAAACACTATTTTTAAAACCTTGTTTGTTGATATGAGATTTGAAGCCGTCCCACTGTTACAGTGAGGTCCGGTGCTTGAGCGGCTGCTATGGCTTCAGATCACCACCAGATATCACTCTTATTACTTATACTGAAGCCTCGATTCTTCAAATCATTTTCGGCACAATTCTAAGGAAAGCCTCAAAGAGTCATAAGGCCTCATTTGCCCATCACTAGGAATCAGCCCAGAACTACATGGGAGGAGCTGGTCAATGACCTGAAGAGAGCTGGCACCACTGTTTCCAAGGTTACTGTGGCTAATACACTAAGACATCATGGTTTCAAGTCATGCATGGCCAGGAAGGTTCCCCTGCTTAAATCAGCACACGTCCAGGCCTGTCTTAAGTTCGCCCATGACCATTTGGATGATCCAGAGGAGTCATGGGAGAAAGTGCTGTGGTCAGATGAGACCAAAATCTTAATTGGTCTTAATTCCACTCGCTGTGTTTGGGGGATGAAGAATGATGAGTACCATCCCAAAAACACCATCCCTACTGTGAAGCATGGGGGTGGAAGCATCATGTTTTGGGGGTGTTTTTCTGCACATGGGACAGGACGACTGCACTGTTTCAAGGAGAGGATGACCAGGGCCATGTATTGCAAGATTTTGGGGAACAACCTCCTTCCATCAGTTAGAGCATTGAAAATGGGTCATGGCTAGGTCTTCCAACATGACAATGTCCCAAGGCACACAGCCAGGATAACCAAGGAGTGGTTCTGTAAGAAGCTTGTCAAGGTTCTGGAGTGGCCTAGACAGTTTCCAGACCTAAACCCTATATAAAATCTTTGGAGGGAGCTCAAACTCTATGTTTCACAACGACAGCCCAAAAACCTGGCTGATCTGGAGAAGATCTGTGTGGAGGAATGGGCCACAATCCCTGCTGCAGTGTGTGCAAACCTGGTGTAAAAACTACAGGAAACGTTTGACCTCTGTAAAGACTCCTGTACTAACTTTTAACATTGTTTTTCACATGTGTTCAAATACTCATTTGCAGCAGTAATACACAAATAAATTATTTAAAAATCATACATTTTGATTTCCGGATTTTTTCTTTTAGATTGTCTCTCACAGTAGACATGCACCTAAGATGAAAATTTCAGACCCCTCCATGATTTCTAAGTGGGAGAACTTGCAAATTTGCAGGGTGTTCAAATACTTATTTTCCTCACTGTATATACAGTGCTGCTTGAAAGTTTTATTGAAATATTGAAATATTTCTGCATACATATGACCTAAAACATCATCAGATTTTCACACAAGTCCTAAAAGTAGATAAAGTGAACCCAGTTAAACAAATGAGACACAAATATTATACTTAGTCATTTATTTATTGAGGAAAATTATCCAATATGACATACCAACTTTTGGGTTAAATGAAAAGCGTTATGTCTGGAGAAAGGAAAACACTGCATTCCAGCATAAGTACCTTATCTCAACTGTGAAACATGGTGGCAGTATCATGGTTTGGGCCTGTTTTGCTGTATCTGGCCAGGACAGCTTGCCATCATTGATGGAACAATGAATTGTGAATTATATCAGAGAATTATAAAGGAAAATGTCAGGACGTTTGTCCATGAACTGGATCTCAAAAAGGTGCGTCATGCAGCAAGACAACGACCCTAAACACGCAAGTTGTTCTACTAAAGAATGGTTAAAGAACAGTTAACGGAAACGTTTAGTTGCAGTTATTGCTGTAAAGGGGGGTCACACCAGATACTGAAAGCAAAGGTTCATATGCTTTTGCCTCTCACAAATGTCATATTGCATCATTTTCCTCAATAAATAAATGAGCAAGTATATTTGTGTCTCATTTGTTTAACTAGGTTCTCTTTATCTACTTTTAGGACTTGTGTGAACATCTGATGATGTTTTAGGTCATATTTATACAGAAATATAGAACATTCTAAAGGGTTCACAAAATCTCAGGCAGCACTAGGTTTTGTATGGACAAATATAAGGCATGACTTGAGAAAGACCAGGACCTGGGACTTGGAAAATGTGCACTGTTTAGAAAAAAACTTTTGACATTTTGAATATGGGGGAGGTACTGCTAGATAGCCATGCAAAAGGTACTAAACACCAGGGGGTTGCTGCTGCACACAAAGCAACTACTAATGCTTTCACTGGCTTCTTCACCTCAGTCACCAATGTGACACTCTCTGCCACCTGCAGTGCTTCCCTCTCAACTACCATGAAACAATGAACCATTTCAAAAGCTGTGTTCAAGAACAAAGCTTTAACTTCAGAGGTACTGTGGGTGCTAAAAGTGGATAATTCTCACTATTTCTACAAGTCATGTGAAGACACAAGCCATCTTTTCTGGGAAATGTTCCCTAGATTTGGAAAAGGCATGGAAATTTATTGATATAAAAAAAGTGTATGAACCCTGCTGGACCATAACAATATTGTAATAAAGGACTAATCTGTTTATTGTGCTTTTTACACTTGTATCAATTTGTTTGACTTGTTTGCATGAAACACCACTCTGACAAAATCCAACACACTTGTAGTATTTTATGTTTACAAACCTCTGTGTTCAAGTCAATAAACCATCTCAAATGGAGCAAAATCTAAAATTTAGATTTTAAATATACATGATGAATAATTAATGATTCAGGTGGCATGGTGGCTTAGTGGTTAGCATGTTCGCCTCTCAGCACTGAGGTCTTGGGTTCGAGTCCATTTCTGAACGGAGTTTCCATGTTCTCCCTGTGTTTACGTGGGTTTCCTCCGGGGACTGTGGTTTCCTCCCACAGTCCAAAAACATTGAGATCAGGTGAATTGGGTACTCTTAAAAAAAAAAAAAAAAAAATTGCCCTGGTGTGTGTGAATGAATGTGTATGTCTGTGTGTATGAATGTATGTTAGTGTGTACGCCCAGATATGGTTGGCACTCTGTCCTGGGTGATCCCCCTAGTGCTTCCGGTTGAGAGTACGCTGTGCACGACTGGCTGCTGCTTCTCGCCGGGGTGTGTGGTTGAGTGTGTGTAAATGGAGTGTGTTGATTGTAAAGCTTCCTTGGGTATCTAGAAAGGCGCTATATAAGTGTAACGTTCAACATTCATTAAATTATTGCATAGTTAATTACTAGTAGCTGTAGGTTAATATTGGTTAGTTGGCTGCATGTAAAAAACCCAAAAAGGTTATGAATTTTTTTCCTTAATTTATTTATTTTATCATTTAAAAAAATTACATTACTAACCATACCTGTGTTTCAGACCTGAAATGCAGTATATTAACAAAAGTGTACCAGACAAAACATGAAATATGATTTTATTTGCATTTTCCGTACTGTCCAAACTTTTTTTTATTATGAGTTGTAAATATAGATAATGTCAGTGGTATCACCACCTAAAATGTATATATTTTTTTTATTCTCCCCAGACATCAAGACCCTTGTTATTGAGAAAGTCAATGTATAAGAATACTGACATTCAACTGAAAGGTAATTACTTTAGCTCACACATTACACATTATATATAGGTTATATGCTAATTGCTTATAGAATAATGTTCATTCACTACCAGTCAAGAAAGAGTTTAGAAAGTTTTAGACCATCTCTGGTATGATATGCACCTAGTTGGTCAGGGGTTCAATCTACAGCAGAATAATGAACCAAAACATAAGTCCAAGCTCTTGCAGAACTACCTCAGGAAAAAACAAAAAGATGATCAGCTTGAAAACAAGTAGTGGCAGCACAGATTCCAGACCTAAATACAGTGAGGAAAATAAGTATTTGAACACCCTGCAAATTTGCAAGTTCTCCCACTTAGAAATCATGGAGGGGTCTGAAATTTTCATCTTAGGTGCATGTCCACTGTGAGAGACATAATCTAAAAGAAAAAATCCGGAAATCAAAATGTATGATTGTATGATATGAATGTATTGCTGCAAATAAGTATTTGGACACCTGCCAATCAGCAAACATTCTGGCCCTCAAAGACCTGTTAGTCCGCCTCTGAAAAGTCCACCTCCACTCCACTTATTATTCTAAATTAGAAGCACCTGTTTGAGGTCATTAGCTGCATAAAGACACCTGCCCACCCCACACAGTCAGTAAGACTCCCAACTACTAACATGGCTAAGACAAAGAGCTGTCCAGAGACAAGATTGTAAACCTTCTCAAGGGTGAAACGGGCTACGGGGCATTTGCCAAGCACCTTGGTGAAAAAAGATAAATTTTTGGAGCAATGGGAGAAAGTGCTGTGGTCAGATGAGACCAAAATAGAACTTTTTGGTCATAATTTCACTTGCCGAGTTTGGAGGACGAAGAATGATGAGTACCATCCCAAAAACACCATCCCTACTGTGAAGCATGGGGGTGGAAGCATCATGTTTTGGGGGTGTTTTTCTGCACATGGGACAGGACGACTGCACTGTATTAAGGAGAGGATGACCGGGGTCATGTATTGCGAGATTTTGGGGAACAACCTCCTATCCTCAGTCAGAGCATTGAAAATGGGTCATGGCTGGGTCTTCCAACATGACAATGACCCAAAGCACACAGCCAGGATAACCAAGGAGTGGTTCTGTAAGAAGCATATCAAGGTTCTGGAGTGGCCTAGCCTTTGGAGTATAAAACCTTTGGAGGGAGCTCAGACTCCGTGTTTCTCAGAGACAGCCCAGAAACCTGACTGATCTGGAGAAGATCTATGTGGAGGAATGTGCCACAATCCCTGCTGCAGTGTGTGCAAACCTGGTGGAAAAACTACAGGAAATGTTTGACCTCTGTATTGGGAACAAAGGCTACTGTACCAAATATTAACATTGATTCAAATACTTTGCAGCAGTAACACAAAAATAAATGATTAAAAAATCACACATTTTGATTTCCGGATTTTTTCTTTTAGATTGTCTCACAGTGGTCATGCACCTAAGATGAAAATTTCAGACCCCTTCATGATTTCTAAGTGGGAGAACTTGCAAATTCGCAGTGTGTTCAAATACTTATTTTCCTCACTGTATAAATAAATAAATGGATTCCATAAGTTCTTATTTATTTATTCAGTTACTCCTGTGCTTTCATTTCAGAGTATTATGAGACATTAAACTCAATCATTTTCAATACAAAATTGAAAAAATTGAGGTGTTCTACAACTTTTGACCAGTAATGTACATTTTAACTGTGGACTAACCATCAGAAAGTGATCGAAGATATTTCATTTTGCAGTTTCTTCTTTTAACTGTCCAGATGAGATGTCTTTTGCCATTAGTTGGTGTTTAAAACATTACCCATGTCACAATGACTTCAGTAACATAGAGGTGAGTATACTCCATGCAGTTAACAAAATCTCAAATTACAGAATATGTATTTATGTATGATGTCATATTTAAATTAAATTTTTACTATCAGGAAATGTATGACAGAATATGGCAAAGTCGAGGAAAGAGGCTAGATCCCAATCTTCTTGTACAAGGAGAGTACATTGAACACCATTATAGGACATTAATTTGCAACAGTGGAATCCAGTTCTTTCCCATGCTTAACGTATGTATAATTCAGTTTAATATTGTGTAATTCAGTAACAAGTAAATTGTTGTTGACCTAATCTGATCACTAGATAAAAAATGTTAAAACTAAAGAGATGTTGGCTTCATAATCGAGCATAATTTTGCTTAATTGGGTACAAGGCATGGAGTTTTATTATTATTATTATTATTATTATTATTATTATTATGATTTTTCTAATTTTGTCAAGAATTTGCTTAATAAAGTTCCACAACATGGGACTAAATTATATGGACAAGTGTTGTGGGTATGTAGGGGGCAGAATGACCTGTAGTTACTTAAGGCCTATCTTACACCTAATGACTTTCACACAGTTTTACAGTCACAGACAAATCAAAGTCAGGCTAAAATCACGAGAGTCTTGCTAGAGTCGAGTTGCAGTCACGTCATTTCAATTAAGTGTAAGGTGGTCAGGACTGAAAGTTTGTCAGTCTTTTTCACGTCGCGGCGTTCCAATAAAATCAAACATGTTTAATATTATCACAAGTCTTAAGAGTTGACCCCTGGTTGACCCAAGCAAATACTGTCGGGAACCAATAGGAGAGCTACGGGAAGCCGCAAAGGCAAATAAATGAATGCCTTGCGGGTACATAGTGACTGGAGAGCTCGGAAACTACGGTTCTCCTGGACTGTAGAAAAGGAGGAGAACCTTGTGGAGTGAGCAAGAGTGTTTTATCATTTATTACACGACAGAGACAAAAAGGAAAAAAGTGTACAAATTGCTGAAGCCTTCGAAATCCCAGGTGCGTGTGTTATGCTAAAGCTAACTAAACACTACTGAATGGGGCTATTTAACAATAATTTTAATCTTAAAAGTTGTTTTCCCCAACAGCTTGAAGAAAATCAGCATGCAGACACAGAATCAGGAACGCATGGATGTGAATCCTATGTTGACAGTATTTTGAGCTCTGAGCACTGTATTTGTAATGCTCGTTACTATATTTAGATTTTGTTCTACGTTGTCTTATTGTGTGTCGTTATTTTTGATACAAAGAAAGGTTTAATAAATACACATTTTGCAATAATTATGCTCTTTATTGCATTAATTCTATGTAAAACGAAAGCAGATGATAAATAATCTCAAAAGAATCTAGTTGCAGTCTTTAAATTAGTGACCCTGCAAGATCTGCAGTTTTTCCAAAATCTTAAGACCGTGACTAGACTGTGACTAAAAAGTCTATAGATGTGAGATGGTGTCCGACTTTAGTCTATTAAAAATCTTTTCAGAATTTTTTCAAAGTCGTTTGGTGTATAATAGGCTTAAGCCTAAAAGATTCTGAAAAGATTATTTCCCATCTGCTTTCGTTTTACATAGAATTAATGCAGTAAAGAGCATAATTATTGCAAAATAAGTATTTATTAAACCTTTCTTTGTATCAAAAATAACTCGACGCACAATAAGACAACGCAGTGCAAAATCTAAATATAGTAATGTGCATTACAAATACAGTGCTATCAGAGCTAAAATACTGTCAACATAGGATTCACATCCATACATTCCTGGTCCTGTGTGTCTGTGTGCTTCTCATTTTATTCAAGCTGTTGGGAAAAACAAGTTTTAAAATTAAAATTATTGTTAAATAGCACCATTCAGTAGTGTTTAATTAGCTAGTTAGCTTTAGCATAGCACACAGACCTGGGATTTCGAGGGTTTCAGCAATTTGTCCACTTTTTTCCTTTTCTTCTCTGTCGTGTAATAATTGGTGAACCTCTTGCTCACTCCACAGCTGCACCAGGTTCTCCTCATTTTCAAACTTCTAACCGTAGTTTCTGAGGTCTCCAGCCATATTTACCCGCCAGGCATTCATATACTTGCCTTCTTTGCGCCTTCCTGTAGCTCTCCTATTGGTTCCCAACATTGTCATGTGTCATGTCATCGCTTCGCGATGGTAGGCTGCACTAGGGCTGCATTAGTGTTTTTCATACCGTGGTATGAGCTTGAGAAAATACCGCGGTATGCGGTATTATCGGTGGCGGCTGCTGCAGCTTCGCCTTTCGCCCCCAGTCCTTAGCCTGGCTAAGCTAAGAGCCTTTCTTAAGCAGACTGTTTTACAGTCATTGTGTGGCAACATGGTTCTGAACGTTTCCAGTCTTTGTAGTGTCTCAAACAGAGTCTTCTCAGTAGTGTGGCAAAACAAGAGTGTCTCTGGTAGCGGCGTGGAGGAGAGAGAGCTAAACAAACGCGCGTGCACCTGCTGGTGCTCTGTGTGCGTGTTTGTCCTTTCCGTGTTGCTCTTTGCCTCCTCCAGGGTTGCCAGGTCCAACAAAAATATCCAGCCTAAAGTCATTCTAAAACCCACCCTTCAGAAGCTTAAACTAGCCCATAATGTCCGTCACATGTTTGAAGCAAATGGCAAAATAACTATGTGTACCACTTAGTATTTTGTTTATAAAGGATTTATCAGTCCATCAAACCTTTTTTCTTTTTCCCAGTCTTGCAACAGCACCTCCTGTATTTCCCCATTTACCTGGCATATTAGCTACTGACTGTTTTTTTCTTCTCTCTCTCTCTCTCTCTCTCTCTCTCTCTCTCTCTCTCCATCTCTCCCTCTCTCTCTCATTATTGTTGTGTTCAAACTTCCTTAGTGTCGACTTATACGCATTTGCAAACAAGCCCAATTTAGCGTGAAACCAGCAAACCTGGCAACTCTGACCTCCTCGAATTCTCTCTGCTGCATGGCCAAACCAAAGCCAGGCCCTATCCCAGATTAGTCCAAAGTGCACACAGCCATTGGATGCCACGTAAAAGGGGAACAGCCAATCCGCAGCTCGAAGGGAGATAACCACGTGGGGAAAGGGGAAGCAGCCTCGCTACCCTGACGCACGTAACAATAACTTTACCAGAGACCGAAATAAACAATTACTTGTTTAGTTTTGAAATAAAGTATCAAGTGTGTGTGTGTGTGTTTCTGTGAAACTGTCACTGTGTTTTGCTGACATGTGAAGCACGTTTAAGTCCAGGTTTTAATAGACGTCTTTTTCAAATTTGCTGCATTACCTCACGTGATTAATACCGTCATAATTTTTAGATACCGTCACCATATTTAAATACCGCGGTTGTGATGTTCTGTTCTCTCTCATTCTTTTGGTCTTTCCCTTTCATTTCAGCGTCTGTCCTTCACACACATTCAGATTAGATTGTAGTTCACTTCCTGGTTCAGTCTCATTCACATCATCATTCACCTTCACTTCAGTACTTCAGTTCCCACAATGCACCGCACCCATCTTACATCACTTCCTTCTCAACTCACCTGTATTGTGTTATCGTCATCAGTGTTTTTGTATTTAAGCAGTCACTCTCCGTTTAGTCCTTGCTGAGCGTTGTTTCGTTTCCCTGTTTTGCCATTTCCTTTCTCTTCGCACATAGCCCATTTTGCCCCCTGTTCCAGTATTGTTGTTTTTGTCTTCATCTGTGCACTTCATTAAGGTTTGTTGTTTTGTCTTGAGTATTTTGGTCTTGTAGTGTTTGAGTAATGTTTCAGTCCAAGTCATGTTTGAGTAATGTTTCAGTCCAAGTCATGTTTGAGTAATGTTTCAGTCCAAGTCCTGTTTGAGTAATGTTTCAGTCCAAGTCCTGTTTGAGTAATGTTTCAGTCCAAGTCGTGTTTCAGTCCAAGTCATGTTTGAGTATTTGCCTTGTTTCAGTTTCAGTGTTCTTTTGTAGCTGAGCCTTGTGTCAAAATTAAAGTCCTTTTGTTTTACCTGCAAACACCTTCTGTCTTTGTTTATCCCACGTCTCTGGGGTCCCCACGTTACAGCGGTATAACAAAATACCATTATACTGCCCAAGCCTAGGCTTGCACAGATGACACTTCTCTACAATGCCATCTGTATCTGGTTACTTGTAGCAGGCTAGCACCTGATAATCCTGTCCTCGTCTTGATGTTATCCATCCAGGTTATTCTTGGTCTTCCACGTCTTCGGACTCCCTCCACAAGTCCAGTCATAACACTTCCTTCAATGCT
>BRDA01000878.1:6663-19421 GCA_036984385.1 Crenuchus spilurus | reverse complement strand
ATTATCATTGTTAACTTTTACACTTCTCATACACTACCAGGAACTCTATGCTTTTAAGGGTGAGCTTTTCTTGTATTTTATGGAATGAGAGGGTTGTAGTTTTTAATTTCTCCTCATCATTAGTTCAGCAAGAGAGCTGGACTCACCGACAGATAGCCAAGTTTCAACTAAGAATAGAATGTCCAGACTACAAGAGGTGAAGAAGTCATTTAAAAGAAAAGTCTTATTAGCCAGTGATCTAGCATTAAACAACGCTATTTTAACTGGCGCCGGTTCTGGGCGTGGTTGTGTAACAGTGGTCATGGGTGTATATTCCAAGTGACGAAGATTGTTGAAATTGGTGCTGTATCTTCGATCTCTGGGTCTAGTTGACATACGGCGAGACGATGAGTAGATTGATGGGATATGCTCGCTGGTGATCGCGTTGGCCGCAATACACATCGAGCGGTGAGATCTGCGGTGAATGTAGCGAGGGCGTCGGGCTATACCCAACGCAGCACAGCGGGCATTGGTGTGAGGATGCAGACATGCCCTGGTATTCAGGCTCAGCAGATTAAGTCTGGTATAGCGTGGCATGTCCCTGCCCACTCGAAGCAGCAACAACTTCCCAGGGCGGAGGGCTCCTTTGCCGGCAATCTCCGACAGAGCAGGGCAGGTGGACAGGTCTCGCACAGGTAATAACACATCAGCGAGGAGCGACAGCAAAACACAACAACGCATATTGCAAAGCCACCCAACTACAAACGCTGCCATGTTAGCCAAAACACCTTAAAAATCACACGTTTAAGCGTAAGGAAGTGGTTATACTGCCCAACACAAAAACCGACTGCAGCAAGCAGGTGCTGGAAGTTCACTTACCGGCTGGAGTCTAGGAGACGTATATGAAAGGGAGAGGGCTCGGGGCGTTTAGCCAAAGGTGCTGTTGCAGATACCGGTTGTTGCAGGTTCCATTTTGCAGGATCGGAATAACTCCGAAACTATGTACGTAGTGATATAACAATGAACAAAGATCGATCTAAGAATAAAAAATAAAAGCTAAAAGTTCGGTTCAGTTCTATTCCGTACAGATCGACAAGAAGCGGCAGCACACAACGCGCCAGCGTATTCTCGTTGACTCGGAAGTCTGACATAGATCAGGGACTCTGTTGGCAGCAATAACCTCAACCAAACATTTCTTGTAGTTACAGGTCAGACCTGCACAACAGTCAGGAGGAATTTTGGACCATTCCTCTTTACAAAACTGTTTTAGTTCTGCAATATTCTTGGGAAGTCTGGTGTGAGTCACTCTCTCGAGATCATGTCACAGCATCTCAATTGGGTTGAGGCCAGGACTCTGACTGGGCCACTCCAGAAGGCATATTTTCTTCTGTTGAAGCCATTCCGTTGTTGATTTACTTCTGTTTTTGATCAATTTTAGTTTAATTTCAATTTTAGTTTCATCTGTCCACAGAATATTTTGCCAGTAGTGCTGTGGAACATCCATGTACTCTTTTGCAAACTTCAAACATGCAGCAATGTTTTTTTTGACAGCTGTGGTTTTCTCCGTGGTGTCCTTCCATGATTTCCATTCTTGTTTAATATCTGTAAGTCTTTAACTGACAGTCTAGGATCTACTTCACCTCATTAACCATCCCCGTTGGCTTGCTCACCGGGGATTAGGGATTAATGATTTGATGTCTGTTATTACTAACCTTGTAAAGCTGCTTTGTGACATCAGTTGTAAAAAGCGCTTTCTAAATAAAATTTGATTGATTGATTGATTATCCATTCTGCACTCTGCTCTTGCGGTTATCTTTGCTTGACAACCATGCCTATGGAGAGTAGCAACAGTGCTGAACTTCCATTTGTAGACAGTCTGTCTTTCCTGGACAAATGAAAATCATGGCATTTAGACATACTTTTGTAACCCTTTCCAGCTTCATGCAAGTCAACAATTATTGAATGTAGGTCTTCTGAGAGTTTTTGTGTGGGGCATGGTTCACATCAGGCAATACTTCTTGAGAGCAGCAAATTCAAAACTGGTTTGTGTTTTCATAGGGCCGGGCAACTTTAACTAGGACTTCACGATTTGGGTAAAATATCTAATTGCGATTTTTCCACAGAATATTGCGATTGCGATTTAAGCCCCAAACCTGTATTAGGGGTTAACACATCTATCAAATATAATTATCAACTTGTTTCTACAAAAAAATAAATTCCCAGGGTTCTCAGATTAAATGCAGTTGTCAGTTTTATTTTTAAATTTCAACACCTACAAAATAAATAATAGAAATTCACATAAAGGTTTAACTGCAACATGAGTAAAAATCTTAACAGTAACAGCAAATGTGTGAAACATGAATGAAACATCAAATTACTTGCATATATGACTGGTCAGCAGTGGACAGTAATGCCTCCGTAATTGAAACTAACAAAGTGTCATTAGTGCTGATTACTTTTATTTCTGTGAATAAAAACCCACGTGCGAGCGTGCACACACACACACACACAGCAAACGTTTAACTATGAAAGTGTCATAGCAAGCATTTATGGACAAAACTAAAGTATAAAACAAATTATATAGAGATTGTTGTTTAAAATAAATGATGAACCTAGCATAATGTGAAAGCAGAGAAAGAGAATGTGACACCATGCTAGAGAACGTGACAGCAATGCTCAGTATTCTTTCATATCATTTAACGTGACACTTACCAAACGCAAAATGGAGTCTGTGGCCAAAACACTGTAGCCTGGTCCACTAGTTTATTTCGGCTGCCTTTATCATGTTCGAGGCATTACCTGTGGTTGTGCACACTTACCCCTCTTAATTTAAACCTCACTTAGTCAACGTGTCTTTTAATCCATTAGCGATGTTCTCTCCCATATGGTCAAGAGGAAAGTACGACGTCTATAAACAACGGCTCTTTAATTCAAAATGCTCACTTATGAAGTGAACAGCGAGGCTTTGGTCCATTCAAATCGCGATTTCAATTAAAAACGATTAATCGTTCAGCCCTAATTTTAACCAACTCATCCAATCTCATCACTTTGATTGCTTCCAGGTTGGCTGACACTTTGATCTAATTAACTCTTGGAGAAATCATTAGCCTAAAGGTTTACATACTTTTTCCACCCTGCACTGTGAATGTTTACATGTTGTGTTCAATGAAAACATATTTTTTGCGCTATTAGTTTAAGCATATTGTGTTTTGTCTATTGTTGTGATTTAGATGAAGATCAGAATATATTTAATGACCAATTTATGCAGAAATCCAAGTAATCCCAAAATGGTTCACATACTTTTTCTTGCAGCTGTATATTGCCTTACTTAAATACTTGAGTCCTCTTATACAGGACATTTGACAGTCCCAAAATTCAGACTGGTCACTGCTCGGGGCAGATCTTTCAGTATTTTGGCTGCCAAACTATGGAACACTTTACCAACATCTCTTCAAGACAACTTAAAACCTCATCTCTTCTCTCAGTATTTTCACTCTCTTGCTTGGTGATTTTTTTCTCTACGTTTGTAATTCCTTTTGTAATTGCCTTTGTAAAGCAACATTGGGTTTAAAAAAGATACTTTATAATTTTTTTTGCCTGCCAGTCCTAAAAAAAAAACCCCATCTCATCTATGATAACAGTGTGTGTTTTCACATATAGATTTGTAACACACTAAACTGCTATACTAGTTGGGTTGATACTATAATTTCTTATTGGGTTGAATGAGATTTATTCATAATTTTTGGAGCTTATCAAGCCTGCCAATAATAACTGTAAAACAATTTGGAGCAGGAATAAATCAATGAATGTAACCAAGATGAAAATATACACTAACTTGTCAGCTAACCCTGATAAATCCTCATAGCATCCCATCATCTTACATTTAAATAATTTTGGTATTGTGGGGAGAATTTGATATAGACTCCTTAAATCCTCTGGCACTATGTTTTTATCAAAATAATGTATAAAAATATTGATATGTTATGGTTTCATTTAAAATATAGTCAGTATTTATGAAGATGATCTTAGACTAAGAACAATAATATACCTAAAGTCTTACTGGTTTACTTTGTTGCATTGTTCTCCCATTCCTATGAATTATTAATATTATGATGTTTCAATTTGAAAAGGTGTTTCCAGAACATTTCCTGAGCTGGTGAAAGTTTGTTTTTGTTTTTCTTCCAATATACCTCTTTCACTAACACCTGATTTCTCCTGCCTTCTTACTCGTCCTCTCTTACCTTTTCCTATGCATTTCTCTCTCTCTCTCTCTCTCTCTCTCTCTCTCGCTCTCTCACTCTCAGGCCAAAGACTCTGACCTGGCCTTGCTGGCCAACATTCCCCTGGCACTGCTTGACTCCTCTCTGTGTTGGTGGATATCCTTTTGGGTTCACTGGTACCTGCACCTCTGTTCTCTCCTTACTCCCTCATAATTCCTGCATGCTGACTTCAATATTTAATAACTGGAATAAAAAATTTAAAAAAACTATTTTGCTCAAAAATATATACGGGGGGAGGGGGGGGGAGTATTTAGTCACTGATTGTGCAAGTTCCCCTACTTAGAAAGATGAGAGAGATCTGTAATTTTCATCATAGATACACTTCAACTATGAGAGACAAAATGAGAAAAAATCCAGGAAATCACATTGTAGGATTCAAAATATATATATATATTTCTTAATTATAGTGGAAAATTAGTATTTGGTCACCTACCAGCAAGAATTCTGGCTTTCACAGACCTGGTGGTTGTTCTTTAAGAAACCCTCCTATTCTGCACTAATTAGCTGTATTAATTGCACCTGTTTGAACCTGTTATGTGTATAAAAGACACCTGTACACATACTCATTCAGTCTCACTCCCAAGAGTTTCCTAAAGACAACAAGGACAAAATTATAGACCTGCACAAGGCTGGGATAGGCTAGAGGACAATAGGCAAGCAGCTTGTAATATTGTAATAACATAATAAATTATATGAAAAATGCTAGAATGTAATCCATAATTGAAACTAACAAAGTGTCATCAGTGCTGATTACTTTTATTTCTGTGAATAAAAACCCACGTGCATGCGCACACACACACACACACACACCAAACATTTAACTATGAAAGTGTCACAGCAAGCATTTATGGACAAAACTAAAGTATAATATTATATAGAGATTGTTGTTTAAAATAAATGATGAATGTAGCATAATGTGATAGCATAATGTGATAACAGAGAAAGAGAATGTGACACCATGCTAGACAGAGAGAGAGAGAGAATGTGACAGCAATGCATAATATTCTTTCATATCATTTAACGTGACACTTACCAAACGCAAAATGGAGTCTGTGGCCAAAACACTGTAGCCTGGTCCACTCGTTTATTTCGGCTGCCTTTATCATGTTCGAGGCATTACCTGTGGTTGTTCACACTTGCCCCTCTTCATTTAAACCTCACTTAGTCAACGTGTCTTTTAATCCATTAGCGATGTTCTCTCCCATATGGTCAAGAGGAAAGTACGACATCTATAAACAACGGCTCTTTAATTCAAAATGCTCACTTATGAAGTGAACAGCAAGGCTTTGGTCCATTCAAATCACGATTTCAATTAAAAATTATTAATCGTTCAACCCTAACATTAACCAACTCATCCAATCTTATCACTTTGATTGGTTCCAGGTTGGCTGACTCTTGGATCTAATTAACTCTTGTAGAAATCATTAGCCTAAAGGTTTACATACTTTTTTCACCCTGCACTGTGAATGTTTACATGTTCTGTTCAATGAAAACATATTTTTTGCGCTATTAGTTTAAGCACATTGTGTTTTGTCTATTGCTGTGATTTAGATGAAGATCAGAATATATTTAATGACCTAGAGGACAATAGGCAAGCAGCTTGGTGAGAAGGCAACAACTGGGGGCAGCCATGGCCTAGTGGTAAGGATCTGGTCTTGTGACCAGAAGGTCGCTGGTTCGATCCCCAGACAGGACATGACTGAAGTGCTCTTGAGCAAGGCACCTAACCCCCCTAACTGCTCCCCGGGCGCCGGTGGATAAGGGCTGCCCACCGCTTCGGGCACAAATTCACACAGCCTAGTGTGTTCACTAGTGTGTGTGTGTGTGTTTCACTGCACGAATGGGTTAAATGCGGAGGTCAAATTCCGTTGTGTGAAAAATCATATTTCCTAAATTGGTTGATCTTAATCTTAATCTTAATCTTAACTGTTGGCAAAATTATTAGAAAATGGAAGAAAAACAAGATGACTGTCTGGGGCTCCATGCAAGATCTCACTTCATGGGGTAAGGATCATTCTGAGAAAGGTCAGAAGTCAGCCCAGAACCATATGGGAGGACCTGGTCAATGACTTGAAGAGAGCTGGGACAACAGTCTCAAAGAGGACCATTAGTAACACACTATGCCATCATGGTTTAATTTTATGCAGGGCATGCAAAGTCCTCCTGCTCATGTAGCACATGTCCAGGCTCATTTGAAGTTTGACAATGACCAGAGGAGCCATGGGAGAAGGTCATGTGGTCAGATGAGACCAAAATAGAGCTTTTTGGTACCTACACCACTCGCCATGTTTGGAGGAAGAAGAATGCGGAGTTGCATCCCAAGAACACCATATCTACTGTGAAGCATGGGGGTGGGAACATCATGCTTTGCAGCAGTTTTTCTGCAAAGGAGACAGGACAACTGATCCATGTTAAGGGGAGATTTAATGGAGCCATGTATCATAAGATTTTAAGCCAAAACTTGCTTTCATCAGTGAGAGCATTGAAGATAGAACATGGCTGGGCCTTCCAGCATGCCAATGATCCCAAACACACGGCAACAAAGGGGTGGCTCTGTAAAGGTCCTGGAGTGGCCTAAATAATTTGTGGAGGGAGTTGAAGGTTTATATTGCCCAGCAACAGCTCCAAAACATCACTGCTTTTGAGATCTGCATGGAGGAATGGGGCAATATACCAGCTACAGTGTGTACAAACCTGATGAAGTCTTGCAGCAAAGGTGTGTTGCCAACAAAGGTTATGTTACAAAGTATTGAGTCAACTTTTGTTATTGACCAAATACTTATTTTCCACCATATTTAAGAAATAAATATTTTAAAAATCCTACAATGTGATTTCCTGGATGTTAATTCTAATTTTTTCTCTCATTGATGAAGTGTACCTGATGGAATGATGGAAATTACAGACCTCTCTCATCTTTCTAAGTAGGAGAACTTGCACAATCAGTGCCTGACTAAATATGTTTTTCCCCACTGTATGTACAACCCCAAATAATTATGGAAAATGCTGATGGGGGGGGGGAGAAATGGTGTTTCTTATACTTTATTTAATGTTTTGTCTGGCCTACTTCATTTCATTCTAAATATACATATATTCCTGTATTTCAGGCCTAAAACACATTCCAAAAGAGTAAAACACTTAAAATGTTTTAGCACCAAGGGTGACAAGAAATGAAGTGTTTCAGGTGTTTTGTTCCATTCTTCCTGCAAACACATCTTAAGGTGTGCAACAGTACATTTGTCATTGCATTTTTTTCATTTCAACCATTCCAGTACCCGTACCCTCTTTTTCCACAGCCATGCCTATCTAATCTGTGCAATCATGTGATTTTGCATTGTCTTATTGAAAAATGCATGGATGTCCCTGGAAAAGTCCCTGTCTTAAAGGCAACATATGTTTTCAGAGGTATTAATTTCCTTTGCCTAGGGCACTGATATAATGTCAGACCTTGGATTTTGGAGTTGTTGCTAATAACAGTATGGATGGTCCTTTTAATTTTTGGTCTGGAACACACAGCATCCATTTATTTAAAAAAAAACTGGAATACTGATTCATCTGACCATAGTTCACATTTCCACTGTGCGATGGTTTAGTTTTTGTATTTGGGGTTGTACAATGAATGAATGCTTAAATGCTTGCATTGTTTCAGCAGGACAATATAGACTCTCCTATGTCTAGCTTTCATTCATGCTTTGTAATATTAACATTTTTGAGTAGCGTATTCTTTTAAAATTAGTCTGCTTTCTACTAGCCTATCTTTGAACAAGTCTTGGGAAAAATGTTGTTTTTGCTGTTAAGCAGAATATAATTTCCTTGACTTTCTTGCAAATATTTGTAAGCTTGGCTCAAACCATAAAGACACTAAAACTCAGAAGAAATCCAGTGAAACTATCATTGTACAGACACTTCACGAATACTCTCATCTTTGCTGTAATTGGTAAGTACAAAACAAAAAATATTAAATAGAAGATGGGCCCCAAGTGGCACAGCAGATTAAGGCGCTGTCACTGTGATCTGAGGATTGCTTAGAATCTTAGAATCTTGATTATGCTGCTTGCAATCAGTAGCCGAGGCCCGAGAGAGCAAACACTGGCTGTGCTTTCTCCAGGTGGGCAACATGACACTTTCTCCCCAGCATTACTAACTACTGTCAGCTAGCTCAGGCATCTGCCTGGTAATCCAACAGAACTCCGAGCGAGTCGACTACCCGGCATCGATATATCAGCAGCAGTTGAAAAAGAGGAGCTTGACTTCACATGCATCAGAGGAGGCCTGTGTTGGTCTGCACCCTCATACACTCAGGGACATTACTAGTGATAGGGAGAGTCAAAGAATGGGTGGGTCAATTGACTATCAAACACATTGGGGAGAAAATTGGGTAAAATGTATTAAATTAAATAGGAGAAATTTGTATGGTTATGTATAGTTGTATTGCCTTTTTATATTGTGTTAAATTTACTTTATTTTACTTTCAGCCTCTATTATTTTCATGGCTTGGACAACAAAAAAATTCCGATTAGCAGATTGCCAGGCTGTGAGTATTGAATACCATCACCACTCTCTCATTTATTTATTTATTTTAACTGCATTTATTTGCATAGAGTGAGCATTAAATTCAGGCTACATACTGTGTGTTGGTTTGCATCGAATCATGAATCCTGCATGTATTTGATTATTATTGTCGAACAATAACAACAGAACCTCACAAGTTTTGACCTCCTGGAAATATAGTGAAATATAGTCCTTTGAAAAACTTTTAAACCCTGTGGAAATGTCAGGTAAATCTCTGTGGGCACAAGGCAGCAGGTGTGGATGAGGTTCATCTGGAGATTTTAAATGCACTGGACAGGGTAGGGGTGGTGTTAACACAACTCTTCAATGTAGTATGGAAAACTGGGACAGTGCCTAAGGATTGGCAAACTGGGATGGTGGTTCCCATTTTAAACAACAGAATCAGAGGATGTGTTCCACTTCTAGGGGAATTGCACTCCTCAGCATCGCATGAAAAACCTATGCCAGAGTATAAGAGAGAAGATTGGCCTAACCAAGGATTCAGGAGGAGCAGTTCAGATTTCGGAAATTGGAAATTCTGAGATGAAGATCTGCACCTCCAAATCTGAGGTCATGGTTCTCCCCAGGAAAAAAGTGGTATACACCCTTCAGGTGTGGGGGAAAATATCTGCCCCTGGTGGAGGAGTTTACACCTTGTCATCTTATACATGAGTGACTGAAAAAGTAGATTGATGCACTGGATTAGTGTCTGTGGTAAGGAAACAAGAGTTGAGCTTCAAAGCAAAGCTCTCAATTTATCAATCATTCTGCGTTCCCATCTTCACCTGTCCTGCGTTCCTCTCCCCTCACAGTTGGGCAGTCTGGAAACTCACTGTATTAAAACCACTCATCCTATAAATTTAGAGGAGCAAGCTGAGATGTCTTTGGCATCTCATAATGCCCTGGTCTGCTCCTGCAGTAGGAGACCCAGAGGCAGTCCAGGACCTGCCCAAGACATTATAGTTAGCTTTTGGGAACAGCTATGGATCTCTCAGGGTGAGCTTGGTGCTGTTGCTCACCATGCAAAGTTTTTCTGGTACTTCAAACCTTACAAGGAACAGCTGTGTGAGGTTGATGGTTAGGATCAGATCAGTATGTGATTTTATTTTCTTTGTGGTGATATGAACAGGATTGGATGGAGCTCTGGGTGGATGATGCATTCTGGAGGTTCCTATTCTCAATCATTCTGCTTGTCATCATGTTTCTCTGGAGACCTTCTGCCAATAATCAAAGGCAAGTTCTGGTGCATAACTTGCATTAGTCTAATACAGGTTCTGAGCTAAGTGACAGTATAGGCAATTCTCACAGTTAAAGGGGAAGTTCTTTGGTTTTCATATTTGAGCCTTCTGAATGTGTTACTTGTTTTCTAGTTACCTCAGACAGTTTGTTAAATTTTAAGATTTTAAAACTTTTCTGCACAAATGGTTGTTTTGTAAAACAAATTAAAATGGAATGTACAATGCTTCATAGTAATTGAATGGCTAAAGTAAATTTCCTTAAAGCATATTTTTTAAACATATAAACAGAAAAATGCCCTTTGCCATGGTAAATGTTTCCTCACATTGATTATATCTAGTCTCTTCTTCATGCTTCTTAGTTTTGGTACACTGGAGGTTTTTCATTATTTTCATTTCATTATTTTCATTTCCGTTTTTCATTATTTTGCTCAACTCCTCCTTGAACTGCCACCTTATAGCGGTGGAGGGGTTTGCGTGCTTGAATGATCCTAGGGGCTATGTTGTCTGGGGCATTATGCCCCTGGTAGGGTCTCCCATGGCAAACAGGTCCTAGGTGACAGGTCAGACAAAGAGCAGTTCACAAAACCCTTATGGAAACACCAACTAAAAAATGGCGCAG
Source organism: Crenuchus spilurus (assembly GCA_036984385.1). Taxonomy (NCBI): domain Eukaryota; kingdom Metazoa; phylum Chordata; class Actinopteri; order Characiformes; family Crenuchidae; genus Crenuchus; species Crenuchus spilurus. The sequence goes on along the minus strand of BRDA01000878.1, from coordinate 8,757 downwards.
CCGGGGCCCCACCCTGGAGCTAGGCCCGGGGTTGGGGCTCATATGCGAGCGCCTGGTGGCCCGGCCTTTGCCCACGGGGCCTGGCCGGGCCCAGCCCGAACTGGCGACGTGGGCCCGACCTCCTGTGGGTTCACCACCCACAGAGGCAACCGTAAGGGGCCGGTGCAATGTGGATTAGGTGGCAGCCGAAGGCGGGGTCCTCGGCGACCTGATCCTCGGACAGGGCAGCTAGCTGTTGGGACATGGAATGTCACCACGCTAGGGAGAAAAGAGCCTGAGCTTGGGCGGGAGGCTGAGAGGTACCAGCTAGATATAGTTGCATGGACTCCGGAACCCAGCTGCTTGAGAGGGGCTGGACTCTTCATTTCTCTGGCGTTGCACATGGTGAACGGAAGCGGGCTGGTATGGGTGTGCTTATAGCTCCCCAGCTTAGCCGCTATGTGTTGGAGTTTACCGCGGTCTGGGGCTGAGCTGTCAACTGATCACTACCTGGTGGTAAGTTGGCAGAGGAGGAAGCTGGACAGACCTGGAAGGCCCAAACGTACTGTAAGGGTCTGCTGGGAACGTCTTGCCGAGCACTCTGTCAGGGAGGTTTACAACTGCCACCTCCAGGAGAGCTTCTACCAACTTCCGAGGGAGGTGGGGGACATTGAGTCTGAGTGGACCATGTTCTCCGTCGCCATCGTTGATGCTGCTGTACAGAGTTGTGGCCGCAAGGTCACTGGTGCCTGTTGTGGCGGCAACCCCTGAACCCAGTGGTGGACACCGGAGGTAATGGATGCCGTCAAGCTGAAGAAAGAGTCCTATTGAGCCATGTTGGCCTCTGGGACTCCTGAGGCAGCCGATAGGTATCGGCAGGCCAGGCGTGCTGCGGCTCAGGCAGTAGCAGAAGCAAAAACTCGGAGCTGGGAGGAGTTTGGTGAGGCCATGGAGGAGGACTATCGGTCGGCCACAAAGAAATTCTGGCAAACTGTCCGGCACCTCAGGAGGGAAAAGCAGTACTCTACCAACACTGTTTACAGTGTCTGTGGGGAGCTGTTGACCTCAACAATATTGTCGCACGGTGGAAGGAATACTTTGAGGATCTCCTAAATCCCTCTGTCATGTCTTTCTTTGAGGAAGCAGAGGCTGATGACTCAGGGGTGGACTCGCCCATTACCCAAGCCGAAGTCACTGAGGTGGTTCGCAAACTCCCCAGTGGCAAGGCAGCGGGAGTGGATGAGATCTTAAGTCTCTGGATGTTGTGGGGCTGTCTTGGTTGACACGCCTCTGCAACATCGCATGGCAGTCTGGGACAGTGCCTCTGAAGTGGCAGACTGGGGTGGTGGTCCCACTTTTCAAAAAAGGGGACCTGAGAGTGTGCCCCAATTAGAGGGGAATAACACTTATCAGCCTTCCTGGTAAGGTCTACTCTAGGGTACTGGAAAGGAGAATTCGGCCAATAGTCGAACCTCGGATCCAGGAGGAACAATGCGGTTTTTGTCCTGGCCGCGGAACACTGGACCAACTTTATACCCTTCATAGAGTGCTCGAGGGTTCGTGGGAGTATGCCCAACATGTGTTTTGTGGATCTGGAGAAGGCATTCAATCATGTCCCTCGTGGTATTCTATAGGGGGTGCTTCGGGAGTATGGAGTCCGAGGCCCTTTGTTAAGGGCTGTCCGGTCCCTGTATGATCGGAGCAGGAGTTTGATCCACATTGCCGCTAGTAAGTCAGACCTGTTTCCGGTGCATGTTGGACTCCGACAGGGCTGCCCCTTGTCACCGGTCCTGTTCATAATCTTTATGGACAGGATCTCAAGGCGCAGCCAAGGACCGGAGGGAGTCCAGTTTGGAGACCATAGGATTTCATCTCTGCGATTTGCAGATGATGTTGTCCTTTTGGCATCTTCAAACCGGGACCTTCAGCATGCACTGGAGCGGTTTGCAGCCGAGTGTGAAGTAGCTGGGATGAGAATCAGCACCACTAAGTCTGAAGCCATGGTTCTCAACCGGAAAAGGGTAGCTTGCCCTCTCCAGGTCGGTGGAGAAGTCTTGCCTCAAGTGGAGGAGTTCAAGTATCTCGGGATCTTGTTCACGAGTGAGGGAAGAATGG
>BRDA01000877.1:45842-62737 GCA_036984385.1 Crenuchus spilurus | reverse complement strand
ATTTCCTCACTTTTTAAAAAAAAACCCGGGACGCCCGGGACAGGACGTGAAATACGGACATGTCCCGGGAAATACGGACGTTTGGTCACCCTATAGAGCACAGCTTGCTCAAGCAGGTAAATAGTGCATTAGTTTTACGTAAACATAGTTTGGCTTTGACATAAAAGTTTCATTGCTCGTGGGTGCTGGTCTATTTCACAGGAAAAGGTTCATTTCATTTTTCATGACGTGAATTTGCATTACTTGCACAGGTAAGCGGAGATCACCAAGTATTAACCCAAATGTGCAGTGTGGACAGAGAGACCCTAAAATGAATTTTAAATTAAAAATATTAATATTAGACATTCTAAACTAGCTGACTCAGTCTTTTTTGTCTATTTAAGTGGTTTATTGATTAGAGTGTTATCAAGTTCTTGTGAACGTTTCCTGGTTCGGTGTCCTGAAACTAGCTTCCCGCTCAATGACGTGTTCATCAAGCATGAGTTCAAAGGTCACAGTGGCAGTTTAATGCATATTTCACGTGCATACAATGTGTTGGTGTTTATTCCCGCATGTGAGCACGTGAGTGGATGACGATAAGTGATCAATTATGCTCACGTGTGTTTCGGCAACTGCTGTTTGTGTGTTTGTGTATGTGTGAAAAAAAAGACAGAGAAAAATTGAAACAGCTGCTACAGTAGAATAGAAAACTGACTCAGACAAGTATTTGTACTTTGCCAAATGACCATGTTTGAATATGTAATTGAAAATGAGAAAACTTAGGCTTTAAGTCTATTTTGATGGACTTGTGTTTGCATACAATGGCCAATTTGCAGCTTATATACTCACTGGACACTTTATTTGGTACAAACACCTTGTATCTACTCTCATTGGCCATTTTAGCTCCAATCACCATATAGGTACACGTTATAGTTCTAAAATTACAGACTGTAGTCCATCTGTTTCTCTGTGTACTTTGTTGACCTTCTTTCACTCCGTTCTTCAATGATAAGGACGACCACAGAGCAGGTATTAACTCAGTGGTGGATCATTCTCAGCTCATCATGTAGTGACACTGATGTGGTGGTGGTGTGTTTGTATGTGTTGTGCTGGTGTGAGTGGATCACCTTAAACTGCTGGAAATTTTAAATACAGTTAACTCACTGTCCACTCTATATACAGAGACAGTTCATCTGCTGTTGCACAGTTCAATTTGGTTCTGTAGTCCTTCACTGATGTACAGGACTCTGCCCACAGGACACTGTTGGCTGGATAGTTTTGGTTGGTGCACTATTTACACTCCAGCAGTGACACTGAGATGTTTAACATCATCAGTAAGTGCTGTGTCAAATCTGATGTTAGTGCAACACAAACACAGCACCACCACATCAGTGTCGCTGAGAATGTATCCACCATCCAAATAATACCTGCTGTGGGGATCCTTTTGGTGTTCCTGACCATTGAATAAAAGGGTGAAAGAAGGCTAACAGAAGAAAAGCTTGTGTGCAGAATCTCTACTCAAAACTGTCCTGAAGGCAGCGTTGCTTTCAAGGAACAACAAACGTAAATGGTTACAAGCCAAGAGACTGTCTAATGCTAAGCCTAACCTCAACCATGAGCTGCCTTCAGAATATTTTTGCGTATCGACCACATTACACAGAAAAACAGATGCTCTACAGTCTAATTGTAAAACATGCATCTTAATTGGTCAGTAGAGCTGGTAAAATGGACAGTGAGTCTAGGTACAAGGTAGGTGTACCTAATGAAGTGGCCAGTGAGTGAACATGTCCAATCTATGTACATCTCTCAAAACCAGGCACAAATATGCACATGCACCTGGAGCTGCTCATACATTTAAGCAGATAAGTGATACTGAGTAAAAATAAGATGTTAAACTTTTTTTTTTCATGATTGTAACTCATTTGTGGCTTTTTTCTCTTCTATATTTGACTGCTCTCCCACCCACTGCTTAGTTCCTCTGTCTTAGTGCTTAATACCCAGGCTTGACCACCAGTCACTACTGACACGCGCATACACATGCTCAACTCCCCAGAGCATCTCAACCTGATCTATTATTCTAGTAACAGGAGTGTTTCTCATGCTCGACTTTGGTCCAAGCTCTGAATCATGATGATCAACATGGGATACTGCTGGCTCCAGAACAATCGTTGCCCTCAGACCAAGTGACTCTATTTTTATCCCACAGATGACATACAGAAACGTGGGATTCCTGGAATTCCAGGCTGGGTTAGGGGACGGAAAGCGGGCAGCTCAGAGTGTTGATCTACTAGCCCAGAACCAGTGCCTGACTAAAGCCTCTGCATTGTCTAAAACCTTCAACAATGTATACTGAGGGCATCTGTTTTATATAGTCAGAAATCTGACTGGGAAATAGAGATCAGGAAAATAATGTGAAATGTTGCATCCCAGGAATAAATGGAGACAACAGGTTGCTTCTAAGAAATAGTTCACTGTCTGGAAAATTGACAACACCCTGTACCACAGATATAACACCTAAAGACTACCAACACGTCATGTTCACTCTCATCAGCAACACCATGTGCTCTTGAGGCCTGGTCATTCCATTCGGAGATCTTCAGGCTCTCTCTAATTACATTATTGTACAGTATATCTTTCATAATTGCTTTGAGCATTGTTCGCATTGTATGCGCTGTGTTACGTGAGATGCTTTACTCTTTGGTGTCAGTACTAATGTATGCAAACAATGCTACCGGCACTGGGCCAAGTAAGAGTGAGGAGATTATATCTGACCTCTGCAAACAAAGCCATTATTGAAAGCAAACTGGAGTTTGAGCTTAAATGTATGAGCATCCCAATCACTGTTTGTTTTGGTCCCATGGATTTCCTCTACAGCTTGTTAATGAGGGCATTAGAAAGTTGATTAGGGAGATCTAAATGCTACTGAGAAGATATTTATAACCATTTGTGTAAAGGCCATTTAAGAATGCATGAAATCTTACATATGCTGCTACAGTGTAACTTGTTTGGTTGTTCCAGTAACTCCAGTTTGCACTTCTATCTACATGTACATCTACATCCCGCTTCATTAGGTACACATACCTTGTACCTGCTCTGTGGGGGTCTTCATCATTACAGAAAAGAGTGAAAGGAGGCTAACAAAGTATACAGAGAAACAGATGGACTACAGCCTGTGATTGTAGAACTACAAAGTGCATCTATATGGTCAATGGAGCTGATAACATGGACAATGAGTGTACAAGGTATGTGTACCTAATAAAGAGGCCAGTGAGTGTGTATGTGCTCGTAGTAATAGAATGTTTCATTCAGCTGCACTAAGACATGTCAACTGGCCCCAGAGTGTGACCGTAAATTAAAGATTAGATGAAATATGTGTGGTATTTCATTTTGCTCTTCTTGGATATGATCATTTCACTGTAATCTTTAATACAATGACAATAAATTCAACAGTAACCATTTGTCTGAACAGTTTATGATGTATCCTTGTCATTGGCTGCCATAACTGCACAGGGTATTTGCTATGGGTCTGTTTCTGAAAATGTTCAGATCTCAAAACAAGTTTCATGTTTTTGTACCAAGTTTCATGCTTTTATGATGGAATGAAATTCATTTTCAAATATCACCTGGACTGTTCTACAGCTGTCTTATTACTGGGAATCATTGGTTTCTGATTTGCACTGAGTAGACCATTAAACCACCAAGACCAGACTGTGTTGTCTTCTGCATATAGTTATATATTGACTGAACAGTGTTATTATTATCATTACATGTATGCAGGCATATCAGAATATGACCACCCCTGATTTGGAATGAAAGGGGCCTGGGACATCACAGATGGCAGGGGACAGGGTTTGCTGTACTTACAAATACATGTGCATAGCAGTCAGTTGTAGCAGAGTGTACTGTGATTGTAATGGCCAAAGAATTTGATTAAGTCAATCATTAAAAGGGCATGATAATGAAGTTCCAGGTGAACAGTGGTAGTATCTTAGAATCAACTACCTTAGTGGGACATTCTAGAGCTGCCATAGTGAAGGTTTACTTAAAATGGACTTCTTGTACCATAAGTGTCTCCTAACTGCATTACAGTGGTGCAAAGTAACAATGACCCCGACGAGTGGTACAGAGCAATGGATGTAACCTCTATAATGAACACAATAGCATGGTTCAAAAGTGTCAAGGATCACCACTGAGCAAATTCTCTGCTGGGTGCTTAATCCCACTATTAGGTAGGGGGTCATAATATTGTGTGCACTGTCTTTTAAAAACATTTTTCATCATATTGTCCATCTGCTGATTTCCTGTAATTTTGTTAAACAGCTATTGTTCCATGTGATCAAATAAAAACCTGAATTTAATATAATAAAGTGAGTGAGAAAACCCTCATTTAAACCATATGATGTGGTTTTGAAACTTTTCTCATGATTTGTGCTCAGGTTACTTTAGACAATGTTTGGCCAAAAAGAAATATGGACACTAGCAGTTTAACACAAACACTGTGTACTGTATGTTAACATGCTAAAAGAAGACAGAAAACCATGGTATCATGAAATATTTTAGTAAATGTACTTTTTATATACAAAGTCATATGAGACAAGATCATATTTACATACAACATAAGCTAATAATAACAGATTTAGCCTGTTTAATATATTTTAAAGAGCCCAATGTAATGACAGTATATGTGTATTATGCTCAGACAAAAAATGGCACAGCTCTGGGATATAAAACAATATTTCAAGGAATGATGTAAATTAGCTCTGAGTAGAGTCTTGGTGCTTTTTTAGACAGGATAGGAGCAGATGAAGGGACGTAGCTCTGAGCATGATACGTCATTAAACTGCCCATCTCCTGTAAAATAAACACAAAAATAAAAAATGATGACATTAAATGTGTTAGTTTCACATAAATACATATATTTACACACTGCCAGTGGAAAGTAACTCCTTAGTTTATAAGCTTACTTAGTAACTCCACACAGATTTCCCCTTCAGCAGTGTTATCAGGCTTCCCAGTTACCCAGTCCTCATAGCTCCACTGTGCTCCATCCAGCCAAATGAAATGATCAGTCTGTGAACACCGCAAAGACAAAAGGAGGGAGGCATAATTATAATAACTGCAAAGAGTTATTACACAGAAATATGTAAAGCAGGGGTGCACAATACGTCGATCGCGATCTACCGGTCGATCACAAAGTGTGGTTAGATCGCATGGCATTTAAAAAAATAGACGTCAGCCTATCATCTGTCCTCGCTATAAAACATCTCACTTGATTGACATACAGGGAGGTTTTCCCAGCATTCCAAGCCGCCCAATCTGAAAATCCGGTTCCTGCTCTGCTATTTCTTGTGATTGGCCGTCTCCACTATCGCTTCATAAAACAGCATCTGGACTTGTAAACCAGCGTTTTTCAAGTTGGCAAGCAGTCCGTGTTCACCTGTCACTGTAAGTTCTTAACATGTATGTTTGTTCTGCCTGTGTAAGAAGCCTAAAACTGACCATTTCCATACGGAGTGGAGGACTTTTTTACTATGTCATTTTTGAAGTGTGTTTGCCTTGACTGCATTATTCGGCATCAACCTTTTCACACATGAAGATCATTAAATACAAGTATCCTATGATCATTTGGAGGTTTGCTTGAGGCTGGTTATCAGCAACAATTGTCCAGACTATACATCCCTGACTGATTCCATTCAGTGCAAGTCATCAGAGTAAAGTAGGCTAATGACAAAACATGTACACAGTTGTATTGTGTAATATGGGTTCATGTAGTTATTCAAGGTACACCAGCATTCATTGTACACATAAATTGTCAATATATTTATAAATATATGTCTTGCATTTTTATAGTAGGTAGATCATTTTGACTTAGTCATAGGATAAGTAGCTCGCAGGCTGAAAAAGTGTGTGCACCCCTGATGTAAATAATTTCACACACAAACAGACAAACACACATTTAGGTATTTCAGGCCTCCAATCCAGGTGCGTGTGGGACCCCCACTCCTATTCATGAGCCACATCATCTGACTGTGGATGTATTGGCTTGTCACAGAAGTCAAGTGTCCATTAGTGAAGGTGACCTGGCAGAAGAACTGGCACAAAACAGAATCAACTTTTAAATGTGAATTAGAGATTGTCTACAGCTTCAAACAACAGTAAAACATATTATTTTTAGACTTAATATTGTTGGAAATCTTTTTGTTGAGAGTTTTTTTGAGAGCTCACAGTCCTGGCCAGTCCAGCCTAGTACAGCTCTTACACACATTACTCCACACCTGCACATCTATACTGACCATACAGAGTAGAAGCTATGTTTCCCTTTATGTTTACGGCATTTGGCAGACATTCTTATCCAGAACAATGTACAACAATGCTTTGTTTACATTAAGAGAATTATCTCAGCTAATACAGACAGGTTACAGTCCAAACTACTCTTCAGTTCAGACACTGTTAGAACAAAATCATCACTAATACCTCAAAATATGTTCTAGAAGCTACAGTATGATACTTTTGTGTATGGCCATGTATGACGTAATTTGATCAAAACCTCAACTATACAAGCCTGAAGTGGTTGTATAAACCACATACTTAAAAAGGACTTAAGTTAGATAATTGCTAAAGTTAAAACATTAGAAATGTGTTTTAAATGTAAAAAATGTAATGAATATGAACTTGTTTTCTTTGCATTATTTGTTAAACCAAACCAGTTTTATGGCTGATAATAAGTAAAACTATCCACTCTTACCTCTGCATAAGGTGCTTTGCTGGGTCCCCTGAAGAACACATAGCATTTGTCATCAATGACTACACCAGTACAACCTCGCCACCCTGTGGAAATGTAACCAACTGCAATGAACTCTGCAGTATATGCTGAAAGTGACATTAGTTCTTTACACTCTAATGTTGGTTTGCAGTGTTTTAACACTTACGTTTTCTGTAGCCGACTGGATTACTCTCAGCTGGTTGGGCTGGTTCTCCATCAAAAGCTGTGTTCTCTTCTTCTAAATTCTCATTCATTAAAACGTTGTCTATATAAACCTGATTAGCCATCATTAGTTCTTCATTTTGCATGGCCTCCACTATTCCAGGGTATGCCAGTCGACTCCCTGACTTCTCAGATTCCAGCTCCATCACTCCATCATCTTCCTCTTCAAGAGATTGAGCCTCCATTAATGCCTCTTCTTGCAAGAAGTTTGTCTGATCTTCTACAAATGGCTCCTCTTCCTCAGTTTGTTGGCCCATTGCTAGCTCCTCCACAAATTCATTGGGGTTCCTCTGTTGGACGTCTGGCATATCTGATTCTTCTACTGCCATCAGTTCTTCTTCCTCCAGACCTTTTCCCTCTTGTTCTTCAAATGTCTCCTCTTCATCAAGGTCTATCTCCTCTACAAATTCATTAGGGTTCCTCTGATGAACTTCTTGTTCCAGCTCCATCACTGGTTCTTCTGCTTGTATTAACTTTTCTTCCTCCACAATGTTTCTCTCTTGTTCTTCAAATGTTTCATCTTCTACAGGTTCTGGCTCCTCCACAAATTCATTAGGACTAATCTGATAGATTTCTTGTATTTCTGGAGCAGATTCCACCTCCATCAATGGATCTTCTGCTATTGGCTCCTCCTCAAACATTTTAGGCACCACTATATTTACAGAAGGCATATCTTCCACCTGCCCCATAAGTGTCGCCTCTTGATCCTTTGCTTCATTTACGATAGGTTCCTCTTTGATTTCTGTCTCTTTATTTTCCTCTGCCTTCTCTGTCTCACCTAGAGGTGCAGTCTCCTGACTCTCATCACTCATCACTTTAACTGGCTCTTTCTGTTTTGCTGAGTTTGGTTCAGCTATATTCTCCTGAGATACAGCTTTTGGATCCTCTTGTACCACATGACCCTGCTGAGGTAGCAGATCTCCTAGCAGAGGGCTTCTCTCCCTCTGCGAGACATCCAGACTCTGTACTGGTTCCCAGTCCTGTACTGGGAGGCCCATAGCCACTGTAGGACATAATATTAATCAATATCAACATTCATATTATTTATGCTTGTTAATAAGTTTGTGGTCATTATTGTGAGTTTGTTTCCCACCCAGAATGTACAACAATGTGCTGGTTCTTGGTTTAATTCTCCAGGGATGGACCAAGAGTGTTGACTTAATCTTGTAGGAACCAAATTTTAAGTGTCCTTCAACTTGACCACTGCTGCTATAACCTTGTACAAGACCCTTAACTCATTATCGCCTGGGACAACATGGCACACTTCTGTTTTCCCTGCTCTTATACATGCAAGAATGTATAGGTATGTATACCTACACACACACACACACACACACACACACACACACACACACACACACACACACACACACACACACACACACACACACACATATATATATATTGTACACCTATATATTTATGTATAAATGTATAGGTACACCTATGCTAAGGTTACATGACATGTCATTGTGTTATAAGTATACTACTTTATTCTTGTACTATAATACCAAACAACTAAACAACAAAAGTTAGACAGCCTTAAATAGAACCCCACAATTACATTTTGTGCCTTTTTGTGTTTTTGTCCTTGCACTTGACAGGTTTGTATGTCTCAATGTTTGATAAGCATATAATAGAAGACATAGCATGCAGGACCAATTACAATTAAGGGAGAAAATGTATTTTAAAATGTATTTTACAATAAGTAACTAATAAGTGACTGCATTCGTTACATGTTAGTCGCAATTTTATGAACAATTTCATAAGAAATGTGAAACACTTGGACTGTACCTGCAAGGCTCCCGAAAAGTAAGAGATAAATCCTCATCACTTCAAAATATCAAAACACCTGAGACAGGAAAACAGATACTTCAGTTTTTACATAAACTTCAGTTTGCAGCAGTTTTCAGAATGATGGATATAATATCAGAGGCTTTGTGATCTAATACACCACTTAACTTTATTCAGCTGTGTGTTTAGAATTGATTAGTGTGTTGATGTAATAATGAAAATGGGATAGAAAGAAGGAAAGAAGGAAATAAAGAAAAATAAAGAACACAACAAAGAAACAATAAAGAATGCAAGAAAAAAAAAATAATGAAAGAAAGATAGCAACAAATAAAAGAAAAGAAAGATAGCAACCAAGAAAAAGAAAGAAAGAAAGAAAGAGAGAAACAAACAAAGAAAGACAGAAAGAAAGAAAAAACTGAAGGGACTATATTCAATATATTAAATTATATTAAACGTATATTATAAATTATATTATTATATATTAAATAAATATTGATATTAAAGTGTTTCCTCACTCTCTGTAGCTCTGTCACAGTGACACAAGGTCTCACAGCTGTTAATGGTGTTCAGGATCTGCTGAAGGAGGTTATCTGGATGCGTTTTCTGTGTTTACATATAATCTGCATAAAGGTACAATTGCTTCAACAGAGTTTGTGTTAAAGAAAGAAAGAAAGAATAAAGAATACAAGAAAGAACACAACAAAGAAAGAATAAAGAATGCAAGAAAGAAACAAACAAAAAAGAAAAGAAAGCAACAGCGAAAAAAAATAAAGAGCACAACAAAGATTGAAAGAAAGATAGAAACAAATAAAATAAAAGAAAGATTGCAATCAAGAAAAGAAAGAAAGAAAGAAAGAAAAAGAAAGGTAAGTAGTAGGTATGTGTATGCTTACCAGAGTAAATCCTGCACTCCTCTGTTGTGACGTTTGGTTGTGTTGTGAACTGTTCTGCTCTTTTATAGATCACTGAGAGGATCGTAGCTCATTAACTTTCCTGTATGGAGCATTTATGGATTTTACAGCCAGTCTTATCTAAACAATACTGTATTACCCCCCCCCCCACGTGACTTTAACTTCAGTGGGTCCAAAGTGTCTCACCTGCCACGGAATCATTCCAACTTCAATTTAAAAAATAAAAAATAACAACTTGTGTTTTACTATCTATCAATAAATCGACCAATCACATTGATTTTAGCTCTAAGCTCTGCTTTAAATTTCAGTTACAAAGCATTTATAAAATTGTAAAAATTATTTTTATAAAATTCTTCACTGTAATCTGTAATAAAATGGTCATTACCTTCAGTATATGACTTAATTAGACTTATTAACTTAAACAGTGAATAATTTCCTGTTTTTGTATTTGCTCTTTGTGCTTTGTTCTTTTAATGACTATCACACGTGTCTGGGTTTATGAGTGCCTGCACACCCATAATTATGTCTAGAGTGTTTCTGATATATGAAATAATTGGGTAGTATTAGCTTACATTTATACAATTTCCATGGTACTGGAGATTCATCTTTATGATAAGTTTTGAAATTTGGTGTGTGTATGTGTGCGAGGTTATGCATTTATCACTTTGTGAGGACCAAATGTCGAAAGCTCAATCAACGCTGCATTTATCTGACAAACAGAGAGAAATTTGGAAATTTGAAAACATTTTGTAAAACAGGTCAAGTCAGTACAGGTACATTTTGAATGAGTCTTGCTGCAGTGCTCAGGGAGAGTTTAGGGTTTGGTATCTTGCTTAATGGCACTTTAGACATGGATTTTTCTTGCTAGTTTTGGGATTTAAACAAGAAACCATTAAGTCCCAAGCCTGCGTCTTTAACCAGTAGGCCATGCATGCCCCAATAACAGGATGAAATACAAACACTGCTTTTAAAAATTAGCACTCTGAACAGTAGAGCGTTAAGCACTGGTCAGTGATACCACGAGACAGAAGAAGAGTAAAAAAAATAATAGAAAATTTATTGAGAACTTATAAAAAGAAGAGTTTGTCTGCAGAAACAGTTTGAGAACACTACAGAAAAGATAAATTCATACTGGTGCTGATCAGAGCTCTGGTTTCCCAAGCCCACACTATATCCTCTGCCACCACCACCCATCCCAATCCGTCCTGTAACAAAGAGTGACTCTATGGTGTTGCATCTGCAGAAAGAGAAGGATGATGCTGATAAGAATTGACTGAAACTATGTAGCAATAAGTGTATTTTGAGTGTGATTATGACCTGAGAAACCAGAAAAAAAAGAATTCCAAAACCTGTTCTCAGAACATTTTGTCTTCTTCTCCTAAGTTACACAAACATGATTAATATTTAAGTTTAACATAGTAATTCATAGTGCAATTCTCCCCATACGCTCATAAAGCCCAAGTCCATGTCAAAGCCTGAGACTTTGGTATTCAAAACCATTCAGGTGTTTTTTTGTTGAGTCATCCATTTGATGTCTCGAGATGGAAATTACTTTAATTACCTTCTACAGCTTTTTACATTAATTATGTTACAATTTGAAAACGCTTTTGTTTTTCCAATGTTGAGACATTATTCTCCCCAAAGTTCTTTTAAGGGAGAGAGGGGGGGAGAGAGAGAGAGAGAGAGAGAGAGAGAGAGAGGGAGAGAGAGAGAGAGAGAGAGAGATCCTAGCATACAGTTTGGGATGTATTCTGAAGTTTTGTGCACTGAGCAGCTGCAAACCGCTGCAGGACAAAAGGCACTGCTGTTGGTCAGACATCATAACAGACTGACCTCTACACTGGACACAAGAAAGGATGAGCCGAATAACATTTCTTACCTCCATTACTTTTCTGCTGTTGCTGAGTGAGTAAACTCAAATGTTATTTCTGTACATTTTGTTGATTTTAACTCAACACTATAAGCCCAGATAAGTTGAACGTACTTAAAACATTTTAAGAAATTGGTTGCCTTAAAACAGTTTAGTAATGTGCAATGAAAAAAGTTAATGTAACTTAAAATACTAAGTTATAACAACTAAAAGGGAAGTTTTCTGTTTTTGTTGTACCAATACTTTTGTCCCGTAGTTCTACTTAGCATCTTGAGTTCAAGTAAATAAAACATCGATTTTTACTGACAGATCTTTAAACTTCATTGAGTTTAGACGAAGGCTAATGTCCAGTTAGATCTACAGCACACTTTTAACAGCACAATGTTTATAAGAACTCTTATATTGAGAGCTTAAGACTAATGAGGCTTAACAACAGCCTACTTAATTCATCTTAGGTAACTCTTAAAAACATTTTTCCTGATGTTAAATAATTACATTTGATGTTTTACTGTTAAGAGAAGACAAAATAATCCTCTGTTAGTCCCACCATGAGGAAATTCACATGTATAAAAGCATTTAAAATGTCATTTGCAGATGGAATTCTTGACCACTGCCTTAAAGTTTTTCATGGCAACTCCAAAGAAAATGTTTCACACTACAGACTAAATCTTTCTAGAAGATGTTTGTATTGATGAAGCTCATACTGAAGGAGATGTGAGGGGAGACTATGTGATGGGAAAATATGTGAGGGCTGGGACTGGGTGGGGGTCTCTGCAGGCCCCTGTGTTTATATAATCTTCTGAAGTGTTGTATGAGATTGTGAGGGTGATGAAGCTTCAGTTCTGACGTCCTCCACATCTCCTATCAGTGTGCTGATCATGTCATGTTGTTGATGCCCTCTGTCTGACTCTTTGAGTAATGACTCAAGATTTTATCTTTCAATATTATATAAATAAGTCATTAAATTCTGGCAGATGCCAGGGTTTAATATTCATAGTGCAGAATAAGTAATGAACATACTGTTATAATGTGATACTATGATAATATTGTTTGTAGCACCATTTGTTAGTTTTGTGTGAAAGTTGACATTACTGTTGAGGGTGGGTTGTGATTTTTACTAAGACCCTTCAGCTGTTTTTGGTTTGTGTTACTTGGATATAGTAAAGCTTTGTCTCCACTAAAAGAAACCCCACCTCCCTCTTGTTTGCATACTCAGGGATTAAAGGCAGCGACTTAAACCCGAAAATAAAGTGAAAGAGAAATGACAAAGGTTATCAGGTCAGGCTTGGCCAACACTCCTACTGTGGTCTCAAGCTACCCATCAGTCACCTATACATTCCAAAGCAGTCCTGTTCCTGGCACGACTGAGAGTATGTGTGAGATAACAGCTGTGGGAACATCAGACTAAAACCAGAAGAGTTTACAATGATGCTCGGTCTATATGTGTGTTCAGTTCAGATTCTCCTCCTGTTCCAACAAGGAATCATTTCTCTGTATGCAGACATAATTTATCTAAAAGAAAACATGTTGTTAAAGAACTGAGGCCAGCATGGTCAGCATCATCTGCTCATCTCTCTCTCTCTCTCTCTCTCTCTCTCTCTCTCCCTCTCCCTCTCCCTCTAGTTCCATGCATCATTTCAGTAACTGTGTCAACCAGTAAACCAAAAGTGGAGGTCAATGAGAACACAAGTAAGTGAACATCTCTTTAACATCCTCTCCATGACAGAAGAAATTGAATTATCATTTTTTTGGGGTGAGGTGGATTGGGGGGGGGGGTAATGAAAACAGTCAATGATTTTTTTTAAGAAACAGTTTTATATTACAAATACAAAAACTGTGCAATAACATACTAATTTTGTTCACTTTTTAACCACCACACTCATCTGTGTGATGGTGCAACAGTACTATTGTTTTTTCAGCATTGCATTAATTTATTCTTTGTGGTTTGGCTATGGAGCATTACTGGTTTGCATTCAGAAAAGAAAAATGCACTTCTACTGACCTCTAGTGGACGGTTTTTAGTCTAACACATCTCTACCGATTGGTAGAGATGGCACAATCACATTGTGTGAAGTTCAACTCTTTCTTCAGTAAGATATAAAGACTCAAATGTGCTCTACCAAATGGTTGAGCAGAAAATTAAAGGGTTCACACAATCTTTGCCCCACTGGGAAACAGATGCTGTTCTCTCCTGTGAGTTCCGGACAGAAAAAGAGACCAGCCCACGAATTGAATGGAAAAAGAAGGGGAAAGATGTCTCCTATGTTTATTTTGATGGTGAATTTACAGGTTAGTATTGGGCATCACTCTCCTTTTGTACGTCTGTTCCAGTCAAGAAGATTTTGATGTTTGTCTCTGTTCATTCTTAAATTACTAAATTAATCACATAAATAACATAAATTAAATAAGAATAACTTCAGCACATAACACTAGACATTTAGTTCAGACTTCACAATATAGGTACATTGACTGTAAGTAAAACTGTATTAATCATTGTGAAATAGCGACGTCTAGTGATAAGAAGCAGTTTATAAATGTGGCTCAACATCTGAAATAAGCTCTAATGAAGCACTTATTGTTGATACTCATGTGCAGCTCATGCTCATGTTAATTAAAGTCTTCATTTATTTATTTATTAGTCAATAAGAACCTTACTCAGTAAAGTCTGGTGTTAGCACTTGTGAAGTGAAGGTCTAAATACCAATGAAGGACTAAAATGGCTGTTGAAGATGGTCCGATAGATTGTTCCCAAAACTGTTCAACCAGTTAATTAATTAATGCTTAATAAAGTCTAATGAATCATTATTTGTGAGCCTTATTGTAAAGCATGACCATTATATAGACTGTACTGATCTAGTGCCACTTTCACCAGGCTCTTTTAAAGGCCGTGCTTCAATTGATGGTGCAACGGTGACCCTTCGTGGTGTTACCCAAAAGGACTCGGGGGTTTATCACTGTGAGGTCACTGCACGACATGATAAGGTCCATCTTGGAGAGGTCACTGTGTCTCTGACTGTGCTTGGTGGGTTTATTCTTTGTATTTATGTGTTTTTCTTAAATATTAAATTGTATCTTTACATAGTATCTGTACATGTTCATTAAGATCTTCTATTGCCTTATATTATGCCTCTCACATAATTAATGACTCACTGTTGGTCTCATGAAATGAGACATAACCACCATGACCTTTCCTCAATATATAGCACACAGAGCACAACATAACATGTATATGAATATGTTTCTCCATGTGTCCCGTGGGCAGTGCCCCCCCATGCGCCATCCTGCAAGGTTCCTGACACTGCATTGAGTGGATCTGCAGTTGAACTGCACTGCACGGACAAGCAGAGCGTTCCTCCAGCCACATACACCTGGTACAAGGACAACAAGCCCTTGAGCACGGCCCACCTTCCTGACATCAACTACAGCCTAGATCCCAAAACAGGCACTCTGGTTTGTTTCAGAACTGTTGACAGCTGTTTGATCTTTGTGATAAGAATGCAGAGCTGTGTGGATGCACCAGCACATCCACACAGTCTCCTGTTTTCATTCCCCTGGCGGTCATCTGCTGACTACACCCTGATTGATTCTGATACAAAAGCAACTTGTTTGTTTTATGACCACTGGGCTTGTCATCGAGTATTCATCTCAATCTTTGTTTACCACAGTTTCCTTCCTTCCTTCGCCTTTTGAACAGAAATTCAAGAGTGTGTCGAAATCTGACGCAGGACAGTACCGCTGTGAGGCCTACAATGGAATCGGGGCACGAAAGAGCTGTTCAGGCCAAAACATGAAGATCATTGAGTGTAAGTAAGATACCTGAGATGTTCGGTACTGTGGTGGTACCTTCAAAGATATGTCCTAACATAACTACACCAGATTCTGTTGTGACTATTTAAAGTTGCATAGACTCCATTCACATTGTTTGGGCTCTTTTACATTTGTTTTTTGTTTGAAATGAGTTTTTACGTTTTTACGAGTACAGTTATACTGAAAAAATATGTACCTTGTGCAGCAGATTTTTGTCTGGCAGTGTAGATCATCTGCTATTTGTCACCTTTTACCTCAGTGCAGGTCAACTCTCTGACCATCAGCATCATTTGGATGGTGGCTATCAACACAGCAGTAGCATGTTAATGAATGCTGTGCTGATACATCACTGTTTCTGCACGTCTACCCACATACAATATTCACCAAACAGTGCTAGAAATAACTGTACAGCCCATAATGAACAGTCCTACATCAAAACATTTGAATACAGTAACAATGTTTATTCATTATTTATTTCAAAAAGGAAAACTATCATTTGATGTTCATTACACATAAAGTGACATTTCAAGCCTTTTTTGTTATCGCTCATGACAAACTGCACAGTAACTCTGCCAGTGTTAAATCAACACTATTAGAGTTAAATTAACACTGAGAGTGTTACATTTTGACACTCTCCGTGTTAATTTAACTCTAATAGTGTTGATTTAACACTGGCAGATTTACTGTGTGTAATCCAGAATCACAGTTATTAGAATATTTGATTTCCAGTTTAAGTTCATTACATTTCAAACAGTATCAACATTAAAACAAAACAAGACTTCAAACATGTAATGAATATATTTGACAGTATACTTTTTACCCCAATGTAGTAAGCAGTCGATTAATCCACCCGTTTGCTAGGACTCTATGAGAGTGAAGACTAGCACAGCTAGCAACACCTGCAATGCATGTGAAGTCAGCCATCGCCTTTTTTCAAACTGCTGCTGATACATTATCACTGGGCAGTCAAAGCGCTTGGAGGAAAACATAGAATCACCAGCTCTGATGGATTGGCTGGCAGACACCTAAGCCAGCGGATTACTTAGTAGTGATGGGGCGAGAGCACCATCTACCCTCTCAGAGAGAGCACTGCCAATTTTGCTCTCTCATTAGTATACCAATAATGTGGAAGTGCCTAATAAAGTGTCCAGTAAGTGTATCCAGTGTGTATAAACCCCAACAATCCTGCTGTACCTGATACATTTGTGCCATCACAACATTCAATACCATGTCACTACCTTATCACTGCCACTGGTGTGCAGAGAATACTCCACTGCCAGGCTCAGTGTGGGTCCTGTATTACTGCTGGGTGAGATAAAGGGTGGCTGATGTACAAACCGGATTCCAAAAAAGTTGGGACACTAAACAAATTGTGAATAAAAACTGAATGCAATGATGTGGAGGTGCCAACATCTAATTTTTTATTCAGAATAGAACACAAATCACAGATCAAAAGAAAGAACTTCAAATCGTGACTCATCTGACCACAGAACAGTCTTCCATTTTGCCACACTCCATTTTAAAAGACCCCTGGCCCAGTGCAAACGTC
>BRDA01000877.1:32339-45742 GCA_036984385.1 Crenuchus spilurus | reverse complement strand
TAAAATATTGACATTTGCCATCTCCACATCATTACATTCAGTTTTTATTCACAATTTGTTTAGTGTCCCAACTTTTTTGGAATCCGGTTTGTATAGTTAAACAACATAGATGATAGTAAAGTGGCCATTGAGTAGTGGTTGAAAATCTACTAGTGTATATTACTGACCGCCTTCATTGTGTGTTTCAGTTGAGCTGAATCTCACATTAGTGATAGCAGTGGGAGTGGGTGCAGGCTTCTTCCTGCTCTCCTGCTGTCTGGCTATTTGTCTGTGCTGCCGGCGAGGCTGTTGCCGGTGCTGCCGTAGTAAGTTCAGTCACCAGCATCACACAAGCTAAACACAACATATAAAAAAGCTTCTTTATATTAATGTATTTGCTTCATTTCACTTCATGGCAATGTAGTTGCTTATTCATGTTTTTGTTTGTAGAGGAGAAGAAGAAAGGAAAACAGAAAAGGTATTTACATTTTATACAACCTATGCCCTTTGTCTCAACACCAATGTACATTTTATAAAATAATCCAAATTCATTTCAATGCTCTGTAGGAAAATAAACAAGTGCAGACCCCCAACAGATGTAAGTACACAGCTTTATTGTTGTTGTTTACTTTCATTCAAAACTCATTGCCTCCATTCATTATGTTCAATGGTCAGGACCACAACAGAGAAGGTATTATTTGAGGGGTGGATAATTCTCAGCACTGACGTGTCACTGGTATATTAGTGTGTGTTGGTATGAGTGGATCAGACACAGCAGAGCTGCTGATGTATTTTAAACACCTCAGCGTCAGTGCTGGACTGAAAATAATGTGCTATCCAAAACTAACCAGTCAACAGTGTCCTCTGGGCATCAGTGAATGACCAGAGGACCAACACAAACTGTGCAGTAACAGACAAGCTACTGTCTCAGACATGACATCTACAATCACTGTGTCTAACAGAGTGGACAGTGCATAACATTCATTCATTCATCACACCCACTTAATCCTTATCAGGGTCGCGGTTAGTCCCCTACCCCCTCAAAGGGCGCAGGGCAGGCCATTTTGCCTAACTCTCACTTTTTAAAGGTTTCACTTCCTCTTTTGTGAATATAACCGAGGTGCGCAAGCACCATTGAACAGCTTCTCCTTTTGCACTGAGCTGAAATTGCCTTAATAAAGATTCTTTACCTTTGAACCTGGGGTGCCCGGCTGATTTCCTCAACAAAGCCCAGGACAGGGCGCCAGTCCATCGCTGGGTGAACAACACGCGCACACACATACATATGGACATTAAGAGTAGCCAATTCACCTGACCTCCATGTTTTTGGACTGTGGGAGGAAACCGGAGACCCCGGAGGAAACCCACGGAGACACAGGGAGAACATGGAAACTCCGCTCAGATATGGACTCGAACCCAAGACCTCAGCGCTGAGAGGCGAACGTACTAACCACTAAGCCACCGTGCCGCCTAGTGCATAACATAGCATTTAAAATCTCCAGCAGCTGTGTAGATACACGGTACTTGTACCTTTTGAAGAGGCCAATGAGTGTTTAATAGAAATTGTAATCTTTTAGTTGTTTATAGCCTTAAA
Organism: Crenuchus spilurus; assembly: GCA_036984385.1. Lineage (NCBI taxonomy): Eukaryota > Metazoa > Chordata > Actinopteri > Characiformes > Crenuchidae > Crenuchus > Crenuchus spilurus. Next base: position 44,169 of record BRDA01000877.1, on the reverse strand, counting down.
AAAAATTATATAGATATTCCTGTTTTAAGGCTTAAAGACATTAGATATTGTTTAGAATGGACACTTTAGAGGTTTCAAATCAATTTTCACCTTATTGAAAAAAACTCTTACTGTCTTCTCTCCTCAGCCTCGGCACTACAAGCACACTAGGTCCTTCATGATTTAAGGAAACTTCACAACACAAATGGTGGCTGTTTGGGGTGCACCACACTTCTGACTCTCACATTTTCACCCAGCTATACTTCTATCTGTGCCGTGGTCTTCAAATCTGGAACAGCCCTAATGCAGCCACTGTCATGGAGCCAATTTTATAGAGTTTAAACACTCAAAGGACAAATTCTATTGCTCAAGAAATTAGAACATTGATAAAAAGTTCATGTGTTTATAACTGAATTCAAAAAGGTGAATGGTCATACATTCATTACAGGTAAAGTGACAGTTTAAGCCATTTTTTAAAACTCTTGATCAGTATAACTTATAACTGATGAAAATTAAAAATCCAGAATCTCAGATTATTATTGGAGTTTAATTAGTAATCAATTAGTAATTGAATAAATTACCATTGAAACAGTATGAACATTAAAATAAAGATGCAACATATGTCACTTTGTGTGTAATGAATGTAAAATATGACAATTTACCTTTGTGAATTACTGTAACTTTCTTCCTTGATGGTGTAACTTGGAGATGTGTCAGTCTGACAGTGGCTACAAGGGTAGGTGATTGTGAGACTGGCGCTCCCCCTAGTGGCGAAGAATCATCACAGCAAGGATGTCATAGTGTACCAGGGTCTATTTATACAGACTTCACTATTAACAATGCAGTCAAGTTTATGGACCTCTTGCACAGCTGTAAAGTGTATATGGTTATGGTCCTTTTATCATTATTATTACATAGTTTTTGTTTGTACATCTGCAGCCTGTGTATTAAATTTTGAGTTAGTGAATCTCATGCAAAACAGATCTATTTTCATATAAATCAGTTACATTTAAATAAAGACAAAACATACAAAACTGTTGTGTTTACTGTTTTTATTCAACATTCTTTGTCTCAACAGTACTAAAACAAAGCACTCAGTGTTTATGAAACACACAAATGCACGAGTACCAGCATATTGAAAGGCATGCAAATGTTGATTAAAATGACTTACGAGATAAATTACTTCAACACAACAGTTCACTGTACAATCACTGGTAAAACTACTGTTGCTAACCCACTGTTTTAACCAGTGATGTGTGTGCTGGACGCTGTCAGGGCAGCGAGGCCTCCTCCACTTCCCCGCCCCCAAAGCAATGCTGACCGAAAACTAGCATGAACACTTAGTGAAGTTACCGTACACTAAGGCTAGCTGGCTACAGCTCTACTCCTCAAAAACTACAATCTACCCCACTTACAGTCACAAAGAGAGGTATGTGAACTTCTCGTCTTGTTTATTTCATAAATACATTAATATCACTAATGAATCTTACAAAAATCGCACAGCTCTTCTGTTTATTTGGCCCTGAGCGCAGTTCCCGCTTTGACTGTTAGCTTAGCGCAGCTAGCGACTCTCAGCACAAACAGGCGGAGCTGTTAGCCAGCATGCTAACACACGTTCTACTCGTGTTTTGTACACAGTAAGCAGACTACAATGTGATAAACGGCTCTCTTGCAGTTATACGCAATATTCTACAAAGCTGTACTCATCATGTCCATGTTAAATTGTAATAAATAACTGTAAAGTCTGCTGTTCTGTTCTGCTCAATCACACAGTAAGTTACACAGTACCCAAGCGTCTCTTAAGCTTGTTGTGATTGAAAGTGTAGCAGCCGACAAAGACCACGTACCTTAATAAGCATTTTAGATAACAGAACTGTCAATACCTGACATACAGACACATTTTGTGGCCACACACAGGTGATGTTTTACAGCGTCGCTCTATCCGTTTGTTCGGGCCGTTTTCGGAAGTCTGACAGCGCCGTGACTTTCGCCAGGATTTCCGGCTGCTTTTACATTGCCCTTCTGTTGTTTTGTTTCCGTTTCTTCCATTTCCGTTTTAAGTTTCCAGAATGTAAAGTGTGATGGGTTGCGATCTTTTAAAAGTCTCGAAAGTTTTAAAAAGTCGTCGCTTACATAATTTTTTTGTATCGCACCGTGAAACCCAAAACGACTTCAATATGGCAACTGCGTTTGCTTCTATTGGCGCGTCCTCTCCTCTCAGTCAAAATAGTAGTCATTTAACCTGAGACAGCCGACAAAATCATAACTAGTTATTCTGAGTAAACGTTGCTGTGGTTGTATCACCGTTCGTTATGTCATATGTACACCCGGAATTTGTTAGAAATCACAGTGGGCCTACACACGAGACAAGCCTCGGCATTGCCTGCAAGTTCACTGCGATCAAAGACACCTTTCAGCCGCTTAGCAGTTTGATCTTCTCCCTCATTAACTGTACTGCAAAAAATGATGTCTTAGCAAGTGAAAGTATCTAAAATCTAGTCTAATGTCTCATATTTATTGTGAGAATAATGTAAGGCTATTCTAAGAAAATGTAACAAAATTACACATTTATTACTTGTTTTGTGTCATCTTATTAAGTAAAATTATCTCACTGTAAGGTCAGAAAATGTTTTGCTGGTTTAAAGCATTTGTCATTTTGTAAGCACAATAATCTTGCAATATAGTCAGATATTTTTACTTAGTAAAATGACTTAAAACAAGGAAAATGTCAGATTTAAAGTCATATAGTCTTTTAATAAGATTACAACATTAAAATGAGAAATATTAGACAGTAAGACTAGATTTAAGATTATTTCACTTGCTAATATATTTTTTGCAGTGTGTACCCACAACATGTGAAGTTTAGAGCCTAGTTAAATTATTTGTTGTTTTTATGCATTTACAAATCAGTTAAACAAAAACGACAAATAACCAATTGGAATGGTTAGTTTTACAATCACTTTGAACCTATGCAAAATAGCAAAGTGTGTAATGTCCTTCTATTTGTAAAGCTATTTCAGAGATAATTTGTTTTGTTGCAGGTGGTGCAAATTTCACTGACATAATGTCAAAAAGTGAGACAGAGGAGATGATTGAGATTGAAATTGATGGACAAGAGAAACAAGTATGCCTAGAAGAAGGGTGAGTTCTCTCTTTATTGTACCCTGTCATATTCCAGAGAAGCACACAAGCCTTTGGAGAATTGAGTAACTCGTGGCCTGGGCCTTGTCAATGGTTTCTGTGTTCTCCAGTCTTAGCTCTGTCCTGTATGACCTCGTTCTTCACTGTGCATGTGTCATTTCTGTTGGATGTGTAGAATCGAGGAGCAGACTATCACATCAGCTGAACTGATCACACAAGACATTGACATTAATGAGCCTGTTGGCAACTTGAAGAAGTTGCTGGAGCCTCGCATACAGATTGCTCTGGATGCATATGACATTTGTCTGCAGGACATCCTGGTAGGATGTTTTACAACCTGCATTGCTCTAATTTTCTTTATGTGAGGATGTGTACTTTGAAATCATTGCACCTTTCCCTCCCCTTGCAGTTGCACCCTGACCACAGCCTTTTTGACCAGGGTGTGAAAACAGATGGAACAGTCCAGCTCAGTGTGCAGATTGTCACCAAACCAGGTAACTGGTTTATTTTACTTTAGTCTAGTCATAAACCAGGGACACATTAATCAGCCTAAAAGTAATCAAGGTAATCAAAAATGCACATTAATCAACTTAAGTTGTAAGTTAACTGTCAGTAAGTTAAAGGTAAGTTAACTGTCTATAAAGCATGTTGCTGTTAAGAAACAATACAAAAATTAGGCATAAATACAAATAGATAGATAGATCGTACTGATAGTCTAATGTCGAATAAGCATGCATCCTGGAAAGAGTGACCGCAGAATTACTTGTAGAACCCATCAGTATGTTCACTTGAGTGTCTGTACTGTGTTTTAGGTGAAGAGAAGCTGAATATACTAGAAATAGTGAAGCCAGTAGAAACAGTGGAGGTGGTGATAGACCCAGATGCTGCTGCAGGAGAGGAAGCTCATCTGGTAGAGGATGGGCAGGTGATAGCAGTGGAGCGAGCCACAATTGCTGATGAAACGTCAGAACAGGTAACTCGCTGGGCTGCTGCACTGGAGGGCTATCGTAAGGAGCAGGTCCGACTGAGCATCCCTTATGGTAAGTGACTGATTGAAGACACCATATTTTATAGTACGGTTACAATAATACTGTACACCTTTGTGCCAATTAGGACCAATTTTGTATAAAAATGTATAAGATGGTGTATGAGTATGCCTTTGGACAGTGTGTTTTAACACTCTTATGAATACTTATGTAGACCCTGTGCAGTGGACAGCAGATCAAGTTATCCATTGGGCAGTATGGGTAATGAAGGAGTTCAACATTGAGGAGATGGAGGTAGGCGGCATCCACATTCCTGGTCGTCAGCTGTGTGCCTTCAGCCAAGAGGAATTTCTCCAGAGAGTGCCCAGTGGAGAAATCCTGTGGAGCCATCTGGAGCTGCTGCGGAAGTGTGAGTGCATGTGTTTTATTTTCCTGCAAAGTGAATATATTTGTTTTTCTTGTATGTGTAATCATTGCCTCCCACACTTTATGCAGATGTTCTGGCGAGTCAGGAGCAGGGGCAAGAAGCCACAGTGACTATTGACCAGCGTAAGTGTCTTAATTCAAAGACTTTCAATGCTGCCAACTATTTAAAAGATCTATGAATCCCGTTTTCAGTGTAATATTTTTTTTGAGTGAAGCCGTAGAGTAATGAATGAAGTAAATTGAATCTGACTAAACAACTTGGCTAGGATGCCAAGGTGAAGTAGCCTCAGTTTGGCCATACCAAATGTATGGTGTGTTTCTGATTATGTACTGTACTGTAGTAGTTGAAATTGTTGCAGCCAAGATTCACAGTGAAATGAACCTGTCCTCCTTTTGGCTTTCATTATGCCAGCTGTGCAGATTATCCCTGCCCCTGTGCAGCAGGCCACACCCACAGCCATTAAAGTGCAGAAGCATAACAAAATGCCCAGAGCCCCTCGCATCTCTGGAGAGGAACGCAGTTCCCCTGGCAACCGCACAGGTAAACATGCTCAGCACCTCAGAAAGGAATCTTACTTTTGTTGTTGATATACCTTGCCATTTTACTCCTCAGTAGTAACACCACTGGTCAGCTTCCTTTAAAAAATAATTTAATTATGGTCTAGGGGATATATAAATATATACAGTTTGATATTTCCAGAGTAAGTTAATAAGTGAGGCAGCATTTGCTTATAACACTCCATCAACATGGTATAACTTGGAGAGATTTATATTTTTGCCAGATTTAAATTACACTGTTAAATCATTTTATAATTTTTGCTTTAGGTTTGCTTTAGTTTTGTTTTTTGTCTGGTATTTTAATAATTTGCTTGGTTGTTTGTATGCTGTCTTCTTGACCAGGGCATATTTGTAAAACACATTTATCAATCTCATGTGATTTCACCCGTTAAATAATGGTTTAAGTAAAAAGCAAAAAAACCAGTAATTTTTCTGTTAATCTATGCATAACCTGTAGTGGTTTGTGTGTCATATCTCAGGTAACAATGGGCAAATACAGCTGTGGCAGTTCCTGCTTGAGCTACTGACTGATAAGGATGCAAGGGACTGCATTTCCTGGGTAGGAGAGGAGGGCGAGTTCAAACTCAATCAGCCGGAGCTGGTGGCTCAGAAATGGGGTCAGCGCAAAAACAAGCCCACTATGAACTATGAGAAACTCAGCAGAGCCCTGAGGTTAATTTCCTTGCATATTTCTGTGATTGTCAAACGAATGTTGGTGTGATTGTTTTTGAACTCTTGTTAGTTGGAAAATGCTATATAATTGTAAATCGTGATGGTCACTTTGCTTGATGATTGACATCAAGATGCAAGCTATATAAGTACTGCTGCATAGTTGCTATAACTCCAGTTTCAGATACTGTAGCTCAGGTCTGTCTTGAAATGCAATATGAATAATGCATTGTTGCAGTTGCCATTATGAAACAAGATATTTATAATTCATAGACACACTTCTGAGATTTATTACTGGATCTCACTGAATCTCAGTTTTGGATGTATTTGTAGCATAGCACGTATTGATAATACCTGATTTCACCTGTCTATTCACCAGATATTACTATGATGGAGACATGATCAGCAAAGTACAGGGCAAGCGCTTTGTCTACAAGTTTGTGTGTGACCTGAGGACTCTGATTGGCTACAGTGCTGCTGAGCTCAACAACCTGGTGACGGAATGCGAGCAGAAGAAACTAGCACGGGTGCAGCTTCATGGGATCGGCCAGTCGGTCAACACTGTCACTCTGGCGACAGCCACAGGGCAACCCGTCACCACTGTCACCCTGGCTGCTGCTGCATTGGACAAGGACAGCTGAGTGGGGAAGGGCTTGGTACTGTAAACTGGGGAGAAGATGAGCAAAGAAAAGGACTTTGAGCAAGACAAGGGTTTATGATGAATGTGTGTTTTACGAGTGTGTGTGTACATACATGAATGAATGAATGATGAGGGACAATATATTAAGTCCTGTGAGAGATGAACTATCAATGACCATGTATGGGCTTTGAGTTTTTGTATGCTTCTTCTCTGACTGCAGGGTAGCATTGGCTGCATTTCCATTGTATATACTCTTCTGTTTTTGATAGCCACAAGGGCAGTGTATTTTGATATTTTCCATTTGTAAAGGATCTGTTCTTTTTTATTTTGAGGTTCTGATTCCCTCAAGGTGAGGTACTTTTAGCAGTCCACCAGGGGGCAATAAAGAAGCAGTTGATTTTTGAATGGCTGACTAATCAGTGCATCTAATGCCAGCATATGCTTGTGCAATTACCCACTCTAGAAGTGTCAAACACCACAAAACCACATAATTGTATGTACATTCAAAACTTTATTCATGGGATACAGTGTAGAAAGCTTTTCCCCCACTCTAAGCCAATGACCTGGATAGATACATACAGGGAAAATACAGAGAAAGATGGAAATGTGGAGAGCCTTCTTTCTTCACTGCCCACTAATGACCACAGACACTCATTTCTGAGTATCCTTGCATAACCACAATACCCAATTTACACTCTTTATGAATGGAGGGAATGAGTGGAGATTCCTTGTTAATGAGATTCTACATCATTTGCTTCAGTGGAAGATCCTATGTCTCTCTCATTCCCTCCTTTAACATTCTTCTTTGACTCTACCTTCTGAGAGAGTGAAGTAGCTTACAGGACTGACAAGATGATCCTGACCAAGTTTAAGCACGGTGAAAAGAGAGGACCATAGTGTCTTTGTGGGAGTGAGAAATGGAGCTGCATGGAAGAATTTCATGCAAACTTAATTATCGCCCTAAATCAGTGGTTCTCATTTCTGGTCTTGGAGTACCACTGCTCTGTACATTTCAGGGTTTCTAGCTCTCAACACACCTCATCCAACTAATGTGCTTAATATCTCTTATACAGCTGGAGCAGGGAGCACACTGCAACAAGCCAGGCAACGGTACTCTACAACCAAGACTGAGAACCACTGCCCTTAGCCATTTCTGTCACTGTCCTCATTCTTGCCAATGAGCCCCTGACTACACAACACTAGCAGAGATAAAACAAGTGAAAGATAAATAGAGAAAATGAAAATAGGTGCAGGGATTCTTAGTGTTTGTGAATATCACAGACACATAGGAATGCTAATTGGAAACTGGAATTATAATCCCCTGCCCAAAATGGTGGATATTTAAACAATGTAATTCCACTTTTTTCTGTCTCTTATTAACTCCCAACACGGAATGAGCTGAACAGGGCCCGTGGGAAAGGCCCCTAGAAAAGACAAAATACAGAGTGCATAGAATGCCAACAAAACACATGGGCTAATATTACATTTCATTATCATATCACATACAGCTTCTTAGTCCCATGCAGCTGTTTGTGTGTGCATGTTGTGGCGTAGTCTAAAAGAAAAAGCACTGACTTCATTTAAAGCATGTTCTTTGTGACAACAAAGCATCAAACAGATTTGGAACTTTTCTCTTCTTTTAAAATTACATGATCACAAGAAAACACTAAAATGTACAATCCTGCTAAAATCTCTACATGAGAGTTCAATACCCACAATGTGGATCTGAAACCTCTCTGTCATAACTGCCATGCACTAAATAGGTACAGCTTTTTTGCCTTATTTCAGTACATTATTACACAGAAAATAAAAAACAAACATTCATTTTTCATTATCTCCTTAAGTGTTTATATATATTTGTATATATTTTAAATATCTTTTTTAAAAATATTTTTTTTTCTGGAAAAACAGACCTGCAAGGACAGACTGGTTATGAAATGGAAAGCTCAATGACAAGTACATTATTCTGCTTCTGGTCTTCTTTGTGGTTGGACATTCCCGGCCTCGAGCTCAGCATAGCTGTTGTCTGAACACCCAGGACAAACGTGGGGAAAAACAAGATGATGAAGGGAGGAGACAGGAGAAACAAAAGACACAAAGCACAGGACAAGAAAGAAGTACAGACAGGGCTGGGGCAGATAGATGACTGGGAGAGAACAGGTGAGTTATGGACAGAGGGGAAACAGAAAAGGAGGTTGGGTTTGAAAATGTACTTCCAGCTCCTTGACATAACTTGACAGGGGCAGGAGTACAGCCTGGGTGCGTCCAGACAGACAGACCTATGACTGGATGATGGACAATGATGTATCGCTTTTCTGTGCAAAACAATGTGAGCACTCATCTGTGATAGGATGAAATGGTCAGTGATAGAAGCCAACTCATCTTCATGGCAACAGAGCTCACCACTAGTGCGGATGAAGGGTCAGCCTGTGTTCTCTGTCCTGATGTAGTGTGTGAATAGGAGTAGGGGTGCAGGGTGCTAGAGATGCTCTTTAGTTCTGCATCTGCTCAAAGAACTTATAGGTGGGATTTTCATAGCCATTCTGCTGCATCTTAGAGAGGTGGCGCTCTTCTGGGGTCACTGCGGCATCAACCTGAAGACAAAAGCCTTGTAGTGAGTCACAGTACTGACATGGGATTATATGCTTTCTTATCGCTGTACTGTAGGGCTGAATATGAAATATCTAAATTAGATTCTGACCAACATTCTGGCTGCTGTTTACATTGCTTCTATTTTTTTAAATATTCTATTTTATTCACTTTCTAGTTTGGCCAAGAAGATTTGAGGTTTGATGAATGTAGTGTGTCAGCCTGCTAGTCAATGTTTGGTTGCTAAATCATCTATTAGCATGTCTCCAAAAAACGGAATATCATGATAAAGTTTATTTTTTCCCCCAAAAAAGTTATGCGGTCATATTTTATATTCATTACACAGAGTGACATTTCAAGTCTATTTTTTGTTTTAAAGTTGATACTGTTTGAATAATAAGTTACTCAAACTTGAAATGAAATATTCTAATAAGCTGAGATTCTGGATTTCTGATTTCAATGAGCTATAATTTCCATAAGCCAAATTGAGCAAAAGAAAAACAAAACGGCTTAAAATGTCACTTTATGTGTAATGAATATAAAATATGACAGTTTTGAATGAAATTATAAACAACTTTATAACTTTAATAAATGACTTTATAACTTTATCACTGTTTTGATGAGGCACACGCAGGCAGTTCACAAGCTCACAAGGTTATTTTATCATTATAGGTTAAATATTTCCCATAAAAATAAGACAACATGGTTATTAATGCATTATTAAATGTATTATTAAAATTGTATCTCTTGTGACTTGCACTATTTCAAACAGTAATGCCAATTTAAAAATGCAGCCCTCTGTTCAGCCCTACAAAACGAACATGCAAACTGGACAACACTTCAGTGCACACACCTCTATGACTCCATGGTGGATAGAGGTATATTGCTTCTTCCTCAGCATTATAAGTGTGATGACGATGACAGTTGCTATGACGACCCCACCCACCATTAGGCCAATGATGGCTCCCTTATTGGAGCCCACATCTTCTGCGAAGAACACCTGAATAGACACAGTGCTTGTTAATCATTCCTTCATTATGAAAAAAAAACATCCATAAATAGTACATGTACACCTTTGCTTTGTGTGTTCACAGAAGCTCTTGTATAGCATTGATGGTAAGATTAAGTATGTCTGCGGTTTATTTGTACCAAAGAAGGGTTTATAGTTTGTGTCTGTACCAATTTCTGGTGATGCACTTCATATCCAGCACCGTGCCTCTCTTCAGTGTCCATCCGCACCTCTGGCATCTCTTCTGGCTTCAAACCAGACACTAGACATAAACATTCATAGACAAATAAAGAGGACAATGATGGATCATGACTGTAGACACACGTCATTAAAGGAAAAAATTCTGAAATCCAAAATAGCTAAAATTAGAATACTGTTAGATTCATTTGTTCATAATTTAATTCAAAAAGGTAAACTCGTATTTTATATTAATTACATGCAAAGTGACATATTTCAAGCCTTTTTGTGTTAATGCTAATAATGTTAAACTCCAAATGATATATTCTAATAATCTGAGATTCTGGATTTCTGATTTTTATGGGCTATAAGCCAAATTTATTAGAAGAAAAACAAAAAAGTCTTGAAATGTTACTTTACATGTAATGGATATAAAATATATAATAGTTAACCTTTTAAAATTTAATTATTAACATAACTTGTTAATTATAGATTATTATATTTATAGATAATTATATTTTTTGTTATGTAACAGGAATTAGTAGTGTAACAGCACTTACCAGGTCGTGTAGGCAGTCCCCTGTCTGGAGCAGGACGGGCATCTACGGGTTCAACTGAGAACACCAAAGAAAACAAGCTGATTACACAAGTTGTTTCCACACTCTTCTGAACTTGACTTCTGCTGGTTGAACTACAAACTGTGTCTGGTTTAGTGACTTGCTGGTAAATGCCAAGGCACTGTGTGTAATTATAATGTTGTTGGTAGCTGGTGAGGAAGCTCTGAGAATCTGACATAAAATGTAATTTATACTGTGACTATTTAGTTGACTTCACTGTTGCTGTGTGATGGTTGTGTACCATGATTGTCAGTGTTGGCTTGGTTGAAGCTCTCAGGGTGGATGAAGCCCAGGCCATCCTGCTCTGGAGGCAGAGCATCCAGAGGGGTGGTGCTGTCAGGAAGGTCTGGCATTAAGGCGTCATTACCGTAACTCACTCTCATATCTGTCTGCAGAGAGGACAGCTGCTGTGTAGCCTCTGCCTGAGATCGCTGCATCAGCACCACTAGAGAAAGAGAGAGATATCATACTTTCTTGCTTGATTTAGTTAACTTTTGCTTTCACATTTGTTAGACAGACCTATTTTCTCATGTAGTCGCTGCATCCACAAATTCTGTAGTCAGAAACATGGTTAGCCTGGATAATGAGACTAGTAGTAACAGATCTAAGCAAAAGTAGACTGCTCAAAAAAAATAAAGGGAACACTTAAACAACACAATGTAACTCCAAGTCAACCACACTTCTGTGAAACCAACCTGTCCAGTTAGTGTGAATCAACTTTACCTGCTGTTTTGCAAATGGAACAGACAACAGGTAGAAAGGAGAGGCAATTAGCAAGACAACCCCTATACAGGAGTGGTTCTGCAGATGGTGACCACAGACCTTTACTCTGTTCTCATCCTTTCTGGCTGATGTTTTGGTCACTTTTAGATTCTGTCAGTTCTCTCACCATAGCGGTAGCATGACACAATGTCTACAACCCACAGAAGTTGCTCAGGTAGTGCAGCTCATCCAGGATGGCACATCAATGCGAGCTGTGGCAAGAAGGTTTGCTGTGTCTGTACACCCAACATCTGTAACACAGTACGATGGCGATACC